>APFE030146059.1:0-19805 GCA_000404065.3 Pinus taeda
GTCCCAACATGCAGGGCCATTTCCGATCATATTTTCAATATCCTTCTTCAGATGGCTACATAGACAGTTTATCATGAGCAATGACTATCCTTATGCAGGCATGGATTTTCATTATGACCCTAATCTCATGCTTCCTTAGGGTGAGGAATGGGGTGCTACAACTAAGAAATTTTTACCTTTTAAGTTTTAAAAGTTTTACAATTTTTTTTTTGTGTTTTTTTATGTTTCCGAGAATAAAATATTGATGTTACATGCAAATATGGGACCATTTCAACCTATCGGTGCTTCATATATCCTTCGTGCATAGGAACGACAATAGGGGGAAGGCAGTAGAACCAGCATGGTTCGGTGCAATGAGATGGGATATGCTACGGGATTCAGATGTAATAGAGGTCCCACCGTAGGTAGAGTGCCACATGGAAGGGATGAATCATGTTATTGATGGTACCGCAGTCGACCAACTTCCATTGCGACTTCAGTGATACACCATAGGAGTTCTTAGTCATATTTGTTGGCTACTGCGCAAGATGGCTCCTGTAGTGTCATTCTACCATGAACACCTTTGATTTCTATACTTAGATCTTGCATGTATATTTTGATATGGGCAATGTATGCCATATGTGTTTCAGGCACAAATTTTCAAAAAACCAAACTTATATATATATATATATAATATATATATAATATATTATATATATTCAGTGTTTTGAGGTTTCTATTATATTTTCAATATGTTGTGATGTGAATTGAAAATTAATTATATCCGTTGCAAATGTCTAGCTAAAACATAATTAGCTAGGGCATCTATCAATGTATTTAGATTTCTAGAAATGTGTTCATATGGTATGAAATCAAAATGTCTTTCTAGAAGGCACACTCTTAAAACCATGCATAAGATGGTGGGACTTCTAACTGAATATACACTGGAAAGTTATAGTACTATGAGTTCTGAGTCACATCTGATTACTAAACAGTGGATACCATGTGCAATAGAATCAAACAATAGCTCGACCACTACACTATACTCAGTGATGTTGTTAGTGGAGCGACCAATAAAAATGCCTTGCAGACTCACTAACTCATGATTTGGAGAAAATATAGCCCATGCTATGGAAGATAGGTTTCGAGCAATACGACTAGCACCATCAGCATAACCGCGAAAAGTTTCAAGAGATACTAACATCTGCAAGCCAAACATAAAAGGTAATCAACATAAATTGTGTAAAAATTTGAAAAGACACACTACAAACACACTCAACACACCTCTAGACAGTATGTACAGAGTGAAAACTATTCTTGAAATCAAGCATAGTATTTTCTTAGGTACAACTGTTGGGAGCGGGATCCCCTAAGGGCAGTTTTGGGGCTAAAAGCCCATGTTTTAGTTACATTTTGTAATAAAATAGTAAAGTCTCTACATTTTGTGGTCGCGGGAGCGCGAAGGTGTTATGTGTCATAAAGGGTAGTCTGCCCTTAGTTTTGTAAAGTAAATTCAGCTATAAGAGATCTACCCATGGTTCACGGACCATGGGATTGTATAAAAAGAACTAAGATCTAAGTAGTTTTGAGGACAGACAATGAAAAAACATGTAAGAGAGTCATAGTTTTGGAGCAAGAAGTCTAAGTCATTGGTCACAGAATAGGTAGAGGCTCTGTAATTGAGTGCACAGACCCTTCAGTTGTGTGCCCAAGGCGGACAGAGTTTGTAAAAACTTGAAAGATGTCAATAAAGAGAAATATTTGGCAATTCCTATGTCTTTGTTATGTTATTTCATCTTGATGTGTTATGTATGAACTTCCTTTATTATGTTCATGTGATGCAAGAAAGAATGCAATTACATTAAATAATTGAATGCAATTACGATTATATGTTTATGTAGTGTTAACTATAATTATTTGATAAGATAAGTGAGTCACTTAGATTAATTGGTGAATTTGCATTGCACATTGTCATAGTAGTGCGAAAGTACCTGAGCAGCGGGTTAGGATTGCGGGAAGGTCATTTGTATACTTTCACAAAGGTATTGAAGGCCGGAATGGAGGGTTTGTCTTGCAAGCCCCAGAAAGAAGCAACCTGCACAAAGGGAGGGATAGAAGGAACCAAATGACATCACAACCATCTCAGGGTATGAAAACTTGGTTCCAGTATCCCCCCATACTGCTCCGTGTGAGACTTCGGTCCATGCTCCACGGGCTAATGCCGAAAGGGCCAATAATGTAGGGATTTGTTTGGCTAATTAACGTTGAACCTAGGTTAGGCCCCCTCAAGCCAACAAATGGTTCTGTTACCGAGACCGGTATCTGCATAAGAGATGTTTGACGTCGTATCACAAGAATCCAACTAAGAAGGAGATTAGAGATTGGTTGGATAGGAATATCCACAAATTCGCAGTGCAGGAGAACAAAAAACCGCGACTGACAAAGGAATAGTGGTTGGACAGATACTTGTATACCGAGATCCACGAGATATTTTTCTTCTCCTTCCCTATTGAGCTATATGAGTGGATCGTGAAGCTAGCACATAGCCAAGGAAGGTGGAAGCTTGATGGTCCTATTATGTGGACCCCGAAGCTAATACAAAAATTGGAAGCATCTGAGCACAAGATCGCCCGCACTGTCGATCATTGGCTCGACTGCATCATAGGAGGATTTGTGATTGAATTCGCGGTCCACTCCTCAGTCAGCTACAGTGAGGTGGAGTGGCTCTTTTCCAAGGGACCACGAGGTAAGTACGTAAAATATTTTAATACCTGGATTAAAATATTATTGTGTGAAAAATAGGTTATGTAGCTATCTTGATGTTCGGGACTATGCGAAGCGGAAACACTTATAGGAATGAAGGAGAAAAGGGTCTAGAGTATAGTCCCTTGATTTCACCTCCTCGAAGTGACAAAGAAGGGATAGTGAAGGTTTCTCCATGAAGTTTTATCTTGTTAATAAGACAAGGATTCCCGCGAATATGACTTCCACCCACACCACCTCCAACTTCACCACTATCACCTCCAACTTTACGCGTACCAGCTCCACCTCCACCATAGTTTAGTATGGAAAATACAATGAAGCTGCCTTTGTTCAAAGGCTTGGGAAATGAGGACTCATACCAATTCTAGTTCATTGTAAGGGCTTTATGGGAAGCTCAAGGTGTTATAGATGATCATATAAAGAAGCGACACTGGTTAGTGCTCTGCAAGATCGCATGCTAACCTAGTATATTAAGTAATCTAATGATAACCTGAATGATGGAGTGGCAAACATCCAGGTAGAATTGAATAGAGAATTCAGTAGGCCTAAATCTGAGGTGTAGTCAATTATGGGATTCAAAGAAATCACGATGCAACGAGGCGAGATGCCTTGGGAACTAGATGAGAGGTTGAAATGTACAATACGCGAAGCCAACATGCATTTGACAAATGGACAACATTGCGAGTGGTTTGTGGCTTCGCTACTACCACACTTAAGGGTTGCTATGTCACAGCAGAAGATAACAACTCAGGCAAAGGGCTTGGAGATTGCCATGAGACTACATGAAACTTCGATGCAAGATCCAAATCTAGGAGTTCAGCATATCCATGCGCAGTTGAAGAATCTATGACTTGAGATGCAAAGTCTGAAGCATGACAGGATGGTTCGACCAAAGGTGCATGAGGAGTTATGGTGCTTGAAATGTAAGAGTCAAGGTCATGATAAAGACCATTGCCTAGTCTTTGCGAACTATATTGTAGGAGGAGGATCGATGCCTTTAAGGCTAGAAGCTTAAGCAAGACCTAGCGTGGGGCCTGCATTATGGTGCACTATCTGTCAAGTAGCCAGAAAACATGTCACGGATAAATGTCACTTGCTACAAAAGTTTGTACAGACACCGAAATAGTTGTTCTACAACTTTTGTAGGTCAGTAGAGCATGATGAACGTACTTGCAGGAGCTATGAATTGATGATGGATAGAACTCCTACTTATAGGGTTTAGGCGAAAACATAGCCCCTTGACTAGAGTGGAGGGATGGTGCGGATAGGATTTTAGCGGTGGGGACAGGATTTTATGGGCGTGAACAAGGTCAAGGGAGAGGAGGACTTGCCAAAGGTTAAGGATAGTTGATTTCCTACAATTTCGGAGGACTGAGACACTATGCCCACAATTGCACTAACACAAAACATCTGTCGTTAAATTATTGCATGCTGTTTGATCATGAAATGGAAGAACGTCCTACACTGATAGCTAGGATACGTGACAAAGGGGCACTACTTCCTGCACCAACTCAGAACCTATGAATGACGAGATCTGAGCTGTGTGAAGAGGATCCAAATGTAAACATAGTGCTCAGAAGTGGGATCGCAATAGGAAATGACAAGGGGAAACAACCAAAAGATAGTACATGGGTTCACAAACCTTTGGTGAAGGAGGCAGAGTTCGATTTGGAGCATGCACATGAAACCTTCATGGAAGCCAAGAAGAGCTTCACTGAGACCTCCACCTCATGAAGAAAGGATAAACTCAAGCAGGAGATGGAGCCCTCGATGCTCACAACTTTCCTGGAAACCTATATGAAGTTATTACGAGATAGTAAGGCTATGAAAGGGTTACAAGAGCTCATCAATAGATGTGCTAGAACTGTGTCAGATGAGTCACGTGTAACACGAAATATTAGAAAGCATAAAACAAGAACAGGACGAGAGATGAGACTGACCATGCAAATAGGAGAGTATCAGATGGATTAGGTTATTTTGGACCTGGGCTCAGACGCGAATGTCCTACCAAAGTAGACTTGGGAACAAATGGTGATCTAGATTTAAATATGTGCAACAAATTACAGAGATAACCATAAACACAAAGATGCGGCGGAAATAATACTTCATTTCATTAATGTAAAATACTGACATATGCTTACAAACATAAATGGAAATAAACAAGCTAGGGCGATGGTAGCTTATCTCTGAGAAGACATGTGGTGGCTACATGCCTCTAAACTATGTTACAATGAGGCTTGAAGGCCTATTTATTGTTGAGAAACAATGGAAAACCATAAACATCCAAAAACCTAACCCTAGAAGATGAAACAGCAAACTATGGGCCTGTTTGGGTAAATTGGTACATCAACTTTCGGGGGTCGTAACTTTGGCATACGATCTTCGTTTTACACGTACAATATCTTGTTACAAAGATATATCTAAGAACTACAACTTTGGGAAGAGCAACATTGGAACCATGTTGCTCCAAGTTTTTCCAAAAAATGTCGCTTAGGGCCTCAAAATGGCTTCGGAAGTTTAGGACCTAAAAAACAGCTAAAAATAGTAAACTGTGATACAATTAAGGAAACTAAAAAGCTGAAAGAAACAATGGTGGGGGTCCAAGTGGATTTGGTAGGTGGCCACCAATATCCACCTGGATCATTCCTCCCCCCTTAGGAAGCAATGGTCCCCATTGCATTGAGTTCCTCCACGAGATGAGGAAACTTCTAGTGAACTTGGTCCCTGGTGAGCCACTTGCCCTGGTGAAGGAGTTGGCCTACTTTGACAACTCGATACAGTTGGATATTTTATTGGTGAGTGTGCTTGATTTGTGTGTCCATGATCTGATCAATTATAGCTTGTTCCATGCAATCTGGATTTAACTCTTTGGGTGTGAGTTGTTCTCCAATGTCAGATGTGTCTAGTAATGGTGGAAAGTATGGTCGAAGGCAATCCACATTGAACACTGGGTGAAGACCAAGGAATAGGGGAATGTTGAGCTCAAATGTATTGTCTCCCATAGCCTTGGTAATGGTGTAAGGACCATATTGGATTGGTCTATGTTTCCGATAGGCTTCGGTAAGGCATTCCTTTTGCAAATGCAACCAGACTTTGTTGCCCACATGAAACTTGTGTGGCACCTGATGTTGATCATGTCGCTACTTGTACTTGGTATTTGATTTCTCTAAAATGTCATGGCTGTGCTGGTGAATATGTTGGATGTGCTCAATGAAGCTATTTTCCTTATCTGTTTCAGACTAGACATGATCCGAATCTATGCAAGTAGTTGCAAATGGCATGGCCACATCAATGGGACATAGTGGCTAGAATCCCAAGGCCACCTGAAAAAGGCTCTGGCTAGTTGAGTTGTGCAGAGCCCAGTTGTAGTTGTGCTAAACATAGGGGAGGATCTTGTCCCATGTGCGTGGATGCTTTGAGTTGTACATGCGCAGAATGTGTATGATCATCCTATTGACAACCTCTGTCTGGCCATCAGTTTGAGAATGGAAGGTTGTGGACATAATGAGTTTGGTGGCCAGCATCGACAAGAGACTGGACCAAAATGTACTGAGGAACCTACTGTCCCGATCTAAGATGATAGACGGTGGAATCCCAAAGTGTACCCACACTCATTCAAAGAAGAGTTTCGTAGTGGCTTCTACTGTGATATTCTTCTTGCGGGTCGCCATAATGGCCATCTTCGAGATCAAGGCTCTGTGATGTTATTTCTACTTTTGGAATTAAGTTTTACATGATACTGGAGGTAGGCCCATGCCATTTGTAGCTACTCACTCAGATTCAGCTCATGTCCAGTCTGAAACAGATAACGCAGATAGGTTCTCGAAGATGGTCGTTATGGTAGCCTGCAAGAAGAATATAACAGCAGAAGCCACTGCTAAACTCTTCTTCGAATGAGTGTGGGTACACTTTGGGATCCCATAGTCTATCATCTCAGATCGGGACAACAGGTTCATAAGTACATTTTGGTCCAGTCTCTGGTTGATGCTAGACACCAAACTCACTAAGTCCACAGCCGTCCATCCTCAAACTGATTGCTAGACAAAGGTTGTCAACAGGATGATTGTACACATTTTGTGCATGTACAACTCAAAGAATCCACGCACATGGGATGAGAGCCTCCCCTATGTTTAGCACAACTACAACTGGGATCTCCATAGCTCGATTGGCCATAGCCCTTTTCAAGTGGGCTTGGTATTCCAGCCATTATGTCCCATTGATGTGGCCATGCCATTTGCAGCTACTCATGCAGATTTGACTCATGTCTAGTCCGAAAAAGATAAGGCAAACAACTTCATTAAGCACATCCAACATATTTGCCAACAGTTCCATGACATTTTGCAGAAATCAAATACCAAGTACAAGCAGTGACATGATCAACATTGGGTGGCACATAAGTCTCAGGTAGGCGACAAAGTCTAGTGTAATTTGCAAAAGGAACACCTTACCAGAGCCTATCAAAAACTCAGACCACTCCAATATGGTCCTTACACCATTACCAAATCTGTGGGAGACAATGCATTTGAGCTCAGCATTCCCCCATTCCTTGGCCTGCGCCTAGTGTTCAATGTGGACCGCCTTCGGCCATACTTTCCACCATTACTAGACACATCTGACATTGCAGAACAACTCACATCCATAGAGTTAAATCCAGATTACATGGATCAAGCTGCAACTGATTGGACCGTGGAAACACAAATCAAGCACACTCGCCAATAGAATATCAAACTGTATCGAGTTGTCAAAGCAGGCCAACTTCTTCACCAGGGCAAGTGGCTCACCAGAGACCAAGTTCAACAGAAGTTTTCTCATCTCATCGAGTGATATGAAAATGTAATGTACTTGAATAAAGGGTGCAAGGTATCCATTTCCAATAATTTGAAATGTGCAAACAACTCCAAGGTTAACTCTGAAAATGTAAGAACTTTTTATTTCTAATAAAGAGATAGACTGTAGGGGCATTTATTGGATATGTCACCTCTAAAGAGAGGATGTGAAGGCACGTTGTTAAATTTGTTGTTTAACACATTATATCAGATTTGTTTAGCATGATATCTTCCAGCAAATAATGAGACAAAGATGATGAAGCAGTTCACCCCTCCTGGGCTACATCTGTTGGACCAAGCCTCCCAAAATGGGCTTCTCCTCTTGTATTAAGAAAGCTGCAAAGGCTAATCCAAGTAAATAAGTGCCTCTAAAGGAAAATCTAACTAAAAAAATAGAATCAGAAGATAGGAAATAGCTAAGAATGCTCTTTCCCAAGCACTAAATAGTGAAAATGTACCTTAAACAATACTTTCTCCAAATGGCCCTAGTGGCCCTTCAAACTTCTATGAAGAAATTTAAGGTGAATATGACATCCATTGGTTCTAAAACCTCTACCAATGGACTCAGAAGGTTGAATACATTAGAATTAGGCTTTTGAATCATCGAAAACAGATGAATGTAGCCCCCAAACAACTCAAGCACTGAAATGGCCCTAGTGGCCCTAAAAGCTTCCCTAAAGAATTCGAGGTGAAGAATACCTCAACAGGAAAAAAGAGCTGTAGAAATTGACTCAAAGCATAGAATACAATCAAAAATGACCTTCGTTTCACATTCAATGGCTGCACACATCCCAATGCAGCTCCTAAAATGATATGGCCCTAGTGGCTCCTCAAACTTTCCTAAAGCAAAATCATCTACAAACGACCTCTGTTGGCTGTGAAACCTATGCCAGTGGATTCAAAATGTTGAACAAACCCAAAATAAAAAAAAAAGAAATGTATCAAAAGGCCTCTCCTAGCCAAAGTTATGGCCAATTCATTACCACTACCAATTAGCCCTAAAATCACTCGAGCTAAGTTTAGTTAAATTGCAGTTAAGCCCACCAAATATGGCGGGACTGCCAAAAATGGCTCCACCCCAAAAAACTCCGCCAGTTAAACTGGTAGTTAACTTAACTGTTGGTGAAATTAGTGGCATGTGACCATGTGTTAACTTGGAGGTTTAACTTGCTTTGGATTTCGTGCAAACCATCGGATGGTTTGGTGACCGTTTGGTTAACCGTCAAATAAAACTTGTTCTCCACTTTGGTTAGGAGACACAGTAAGGGTGTAATGCTAAGTCTTTGAGTTGGTCTATGTGAGGTTTGCGATTGAAATCACCATTGTGCCACAAAATTTTGATCCATACCCTGGGGACACGTGGCGGCCTCCAAGCTTGCCATGTGGCACCCTCCCATTGGCTGCCATAAATGGAATATTTTGGGAATATTATGAAGAATATTCTATTTTAATTTTTTTTCTAAATTCAAAAATGAAGGTCATTGAGCGATCTTTAAATCGAAATAACTTCTCCATATGGAGTCCATTTTTCGAACCATTTGTGGCACCGAAATTAGGAAGATGAAACCTATCCGGTCATTCAAGTTCCAACCCAATCTGAGCACTTTCAAATTTGAGCATTTTCGACACTTGGACTTGAGCTCTTGATCACACCTCTGAAATGAGAGGCTTTTGGACCCCAAAAGATCACTGAAATTCTGAAAATGAACTGTTACAACAAAGGAGAGAACAAAAATATTCTCTTCTGTTCAACCAAATGAGCATACTGATGCTGAAATGTCCTGACTTTCCCACTATCAACATGGCAAATTTTTGCGGAATGAGCCATGTACTTGTGGAATCGTAACCAAGTTTTCTCGCCAAACAAATTTGAAAATTGCAGAAACCAGCAATGACACTTGCTGATGTTTGAGCTGAATTCTCCCATTGAATATGCAGGCTTGCCAATGTCACTATGCCATCAATGGTGACCTCTTTCTCCAAAAAGAAATCTGAATGTTACTTAGGCAAATACCCACAACAACTTCAAAAAAGAATTATTTGTAGAAGAGTGCTTGGCTTGCTGAAAACATGTTGAATGTACCTTAAATGCTCATCCCAAAACTTGGAAATCTTGCTACAATACCCTCTCAAAAGAAGTACAATGGTTCTGTTCATGAACAATAGAAGTAAGCAAACCATAATGAACCCAGCAATGACCCATGCTGAAATTTGGGCCCTCTTTTCTTGCATGCTTTTCCAGCTCATGGAATTGTGCACTGACACTTCATTCTCTACACCAAACAACACCAAAGGCATCTTGTGCAACAAACAATCATCAATGACAAGTTGACCTAGAATGTCGTAAACAATTGACACAGCCATCAATGTAACAAGTGTGTACACAACTAACACAAGTCGACTGACATGCATGACATAATCGACACAAGTTGACAACATAAGTGACACAATCAACACCAGTCGATAACAATGTCCGACACAATCGACACAAGCCGATAAACAATGTGCAACACAATCGACAGAAGTTGAAAAACATGTGCGACACAAATCGATAATGTAAGAAGTGTGCTCACAAGCGACACCAGTTGAACAACAACAGATACATCTCCACAAACAAGATACATTTGATACACATGAGTTTGTATCATGTACAATGAACTATATACAATTTGACAATAACACATACAACCTCTATGCACATGTGCAACCTCAACTCTTCTTTACAAAGACCAACAAGGAAATCAACCCAAAAACAACATGTGGGTGACAAAGAGTTAAAATAAAAAGACATTGCTACAATATAAGTGAGTATCATACTCATCTTTTAGCTGCCTAGTGAAATTTTGCAACAACATAAAAAGTCCTGCAAACTGAAACTGCTTTCACATGAAATCTTACATCAACCTTTCAACTGAAATGCATGATTGTTAAGCATGTACAAAATGAGTATGAAAATCAAACTCCATGGCGTCTTTTGTTGCAATAGCAGTTTTGCATGTGCATCTTGCACATTGATAATGGAATCCATATATTCACTTGTGCCAGTCTTTTTGTCCTCAAGCTGCATGTGCTTTGGATGAATTGTTGGATGTAAGGTCCAACAATGAGAGACATCATGTCCCTTCTTTTGGCAAAATGTGCAAATCTTAAGCACTTTCGGAGAAAATTCCCTTTGCCCCTTCTGCTTCCTGTTTGCCTTCTTTTTCAGCCAGCATCTTGAAGCAACATGGTTAAATCCACCACAAAATGTGCAGCAAAAATTTCTTTCCTTTGAACAAGCAAGATAATCATTGAGCAAAGAATGATTATACCTCTTTTGCTACATAAAATGTCCATCCTTTTTGTCTTCAAAATATGATGAACTAGTAGAGGAAACAACTTTCCTTTTCAAGCTTTCATCATTGTGCTTGCCTTGAAAATTGTTTATATTTGCATGCTCGCCATAAGCCACATGTTTACCCTCTACTTGCTGCAATGATGGCCTCAAACAATGGTAAGGATGTATGCCATTATGATATTGATGCAAATGAGTACTTGGGACAAATGTTCTCTTTAATTTTGCATCACATCCATTCAAGGATTTGTATTCTTTGCCATTAAATTGCTCATATCCAAGACCAACATTCTTGGGTCGCTCCACAACACAAATAGTCTCAACAATTCCTTGTGCACGCTTTCCCAAACCTTTGCCTTCTTGATAGCCCATCTTAAACATCAATTTGGACCCTATACCTCTTGTATGCTTTTCAAAAGAACCAACACACCTTTCAATTAGGGAAATTGAAAACAAATTTGAATGATTTACCTCATGATTTACATCCTGAAGATGAGGTATTTTCTTGGACAAAGCTTCTTGAGTTTGAAGGAGTTGTTTCTAAATGTCATGCAGTTTTTGGAGAATTGTTTCCTTCTCTTCCTACATAGCCAACAATTGTGCACGAAGCTGAACACTTTCTCTTTGATCCTCAAGGAGAATCTGCACCATGTCCTTCACCTTAATGAACTCTTTCTTCATGTCATCATTGAAGAGTTTCATGGAGGAAACTTCACTTGCAGAAGAAATTGACATCATGTAAATGGTAAAATAACAAAAGGATTTTCAAACAGAGTTCTCAAAGCTTTCAACAATGACAAGCTATTGACCAAATGCCTTCAACTCTTGGAGAGGGTTAACACCAACTCTCCCAAAATGAGCTCAAGCAATTCATGCACACAATAAAATAATTAAGGTTGATTGCACAAATGCTCAAAATATAAACTAACCCAGAGATTGACTCAAGTAGAATTTATCTACTACGCAAAGTATAACAAAAGTAGTTTGAAGGCTTCCTGGCTTGTTTCGAACTCTGACTATAGCTTATATAAGTTATCCTAGAGCATATAAATGGCAACAACCTACTCTGATACCATCTGATCTGAAAATGGAATGTACTTGAATAAAGGGTGCAAGGTATCCATTTCCAATAATTTGAAATGTGCAAACAACTCCAAGGTTAACTCTGAAAATGTGAGAACTTCTTATTTCTAATACAGAGATAGACTGTAGGGGCATTTACCGGATATGTCACCTCTTAAGAGAGGATGAGTTCTAGAGGCTACCTAGCCCTCTAGAAGCTCTGCCTAAAGAAATAATAGAAGTAAACACCCAGATGTCATTAAAATACTCATGTTTGAAGCTTGATGTCTTGCGGAATAAAACAAATAAGTTTGAGCAGCTGTTTAGATGTTTATGTGTCAAGGCAAGTTGTTAAATTTGTGGTTTAACACATTATATCATATTTTTTTAGCATGATATCTTCCATCAAATAATGAGACAAAGAAGATGAAGCAGTTCACCCTTCCTGGGCTACATCTGTTGGACCAAGCCTCCCAAAATGGGCTTCTCCTCTTGTATTAAGAAAGCTGCAAAGGCTAATACAAGTAAATAAGTGCCTCTATAGGCAAATCTAACTGTAAAAATAGAATCACAAGATAGGAAGCAACTAAGAATGCTCTTCCCCAAGCACTAAACTGTGAAATTGTACCTTAAACAATACTTTCTACAAATGGCCCTAGTCGCCCTTTAAACTTCTATGAAGAAATTCAAGGTACAGATGACGTCCAATGGTTCTGAAACCTCTACCAATGGACTCAAAAGGTCGAGGAAAATAGAATTAGGCTTTTGAATCACCAAAAACAGATAATACAGCCCCCAAATAGCTCAAGCACTGAAATGGCCCTAGTGGCCCTGAAAGCTTCCCTGAAGAACTTTGAGGTGAAGAATGCCTCAACAGGAAAAACAAGCTGTAGAAATGGACTCAAAGCATAGAATACAGTCAAGAATTACCTTCGTTTCACATTCAATGGCTGAACACAACCCGATGCAGCTCCCAAACTAATATGTCCTTAGTGGCTCCTTGAAATGTCCTGAAGAAAAATTACCTGCAAACGACCTCTATTGGCTGTGAAGCCTATGTCAATGGATTTAGAATGTTGAAGAGACCCAAAATCAAAAAAAAAAAAAAGGTATCAAAAGCCCTCTCCTAGCCAAAGCTATGGCCAATTCATTACGACTACCAATTTGCCCCAAAATCACTCCAACTAACATTAGTTAAACTACAGTTAAGCCCGCCAAATATGGCGAGATCGCAAAAAATGGCACCACTACCAAAAAGTAAACCAGCTAAACTAGAAGTTAACTTAACCACCAAAGGAATTAGTGGCATGTGCCCACGTGTTAACTTGGCGGTTTAACCTACTTTGGATTTCGTGCAGACTGCTGGATGGTGTGGTGACTATTTGGTTAACCATCAAATAAAACCCGTTCTCCACTTTGGTTAAGGGACATGGTAAGGGCGTAAGAGTAAGTCTTTGAGTTGGTCTATGCGAGGTCCACGGTTCGAATCACCATTGTGCCACAAAATTTTGATCCATAGCCTGGGGCCATGTGGTGGCCTCTGTGCTTACCACATGGCACCCTTCCATTGGCTGCCATAAATGGAATATTCTAGGAATATTATGAAGAATATTCTATTTTATTTTATTTTTTTAATTCAAAAATGAAGGTCATTGGGTGATCTTTAAATCGGAATAACTTCCCATATGGAGTCCATTTTTCGAACTGTTCACAAAGCCAGAATCAAGAATATGAGACCTATCCAATCATTTAGGTTCCAACCCAATCTGAGCACTTTCGAATTTGAGCATTTTTGACACTTGGAATTGAGCTCCTGATCATGGAGAAACTCAATGCAATGGGGACCATTGCTTCCTAAGGGGGAAGGAATGATCCAGGTGGATATTGGTGGCCACCCACCAACTCCACTTGGACCCCCATCATTGTTTCTTTGAGCTTTTCAGTTTCCTTAATTGTAGTACAGTTTACTATTTTTAGCATTTTTTCAGGTCCTGAACTACTGGAGCCATTTCGAGGCCCTAAATGACGTTTTTTGGGAAACCTAGGAGCAACATGGGTCCAATGTTACTCATCCCAAAGTTGTAGTTCTCGGATAGATCTTTCTAACGAGATATTGTACATGTCAAACATAGATTGTATTCCAAAGTTATCACCCAGAGAAGTTAATGTACCAATTTACCCAAATGGGGCCCAAGTGTTTCATCTTCTAGGGTTAGGTTTTTGGATGTTTAGGGTTTTCCATTGTTTCTCAACAATAAATAAGCCTTTGAACCTCATTGTAACACAGTTCAGAGGCATGTAGCCACCACATCTATTCTCAGAGATAAGCTACCATTGCCCTAGCTAGTTTATTCCATTTATGTCTATAAACATATTTCAGTATTTTACATTAATGAAATGAAGTATTATTTCCATTGCATCTTTGTGTTTATGGTTATCTCTATAATTTGTTGCATTATTGTTTAAATCCATATTAGTTGCAGCTTGTTCCATGCAATCTAGATTTAATTCTATGGGTGTGAGTTGTTTTGCAATGTCGGATGTTCCTAGTAACGGTGGAAGGTATGGCCGAAGGCGGTCCACATTGAACACTAGGTGCAGACAAAGGAATGGGGCAATGCTAAGCTCAAATGCATTGTCTCCCATAGCCTTGTTAATGGTGTAAGGACCATATCAGAGTGGTCTAAGTTTCCGATAGGCTCTGATAAGGCGTTCCTCTTGCAAATGCAACCAGACTTTCTCACCCACCTGAAACTTGTGTGGCACCCAATGTTGATCATGTCGTTGCTTGCACTTTCTATTTGATTTCTCTAAAATGTCATGGACCTACTGGTGAATATGTTGGATGTGCTCAATGAAGTTATTTGCCTTATCTGTGTCAGACTGGACATGAGCCGAATTTGTGTGAGTAGCTGCAAATGGCATGACCACATCAATGGGACATAGTGGCTGGAATCCCAAGCCCACTTGAAAAGGGTTGTGGCTAGTCGAGGTGTGGAGAGCCCGGTTGTAGCTATGCTGAACATAGGGGAGGCTCTCACCCCATGTGTGTGGACGCTATGAATTGTACATGCGCAAAACCTGTATGATAATCGTCTTGACAACCTCTGTCTGGCCATCAGTTTGAGGATGGAAGGCTGTGGTCTTAGTGAGTTTGGTGTCGAGCATCAACCAGATATTGGACCAAAATTTAATGAGGAACCTGCTATCCCAATCTAAGATGACAAACTATGGGCCCTATTTGGATAAATTGGTACATCAACTTCCGGGGTCATAACTTTGGCATATGATCTCTGTTTGATGTGTACAATATCTCGTTAGAAAGATCTATCCGACAAATACAACTTTGGGAAGAGCAACAATGGACCCATGTTTCTCACATTTTTCCCAAAAAACGTTGTTTAGTGCCTCAAAATGGCTCCAGAAATTCAAGACCCGAAAACTAATAAGAATAGTAAACTATGCTATAATTAAGGAAACTGAAAAGCTGAAAGAAAAAATGGTGGGGATCCAAGTGGACTTGGCGGGTGGCCACCAATATTGACCTGGATCAAATGGGGAGGCCCATGCTACAATGGTATCTAATTCAGCTAAGGATGACCAATCAATAGATGATCATCCCCATGGGGCGGTTGCAGGGGGTGACTATGGATATTGAAGGTGCGAGCACACTGGCTGATTTTGAAGTAATAGAGATAGTGGATGACAACAATCCCTATCCTGGACTCCTGGGAATTGACTGGGCTATTGATATGAATTGGGTAATCAATATAAAGAAGTGAAAGATGATATTTGATAAGAAATCACTGCGCGTAATAATACCCCTGAATCCTACTGAAGGATCATGCTATACGGAACGAGTCCTCGATTATGAGAGTGATGATAATTTGGATTGTATCTATAAGATAATAGTGTGAGACCAATATTCGCTGAATCCCACTGTGGATGGATGGATTACATGGGATCGTGAGAGTCCTATCACTTCAGACTCCGATGAAGAGATAGAATTCTGGAAGAATCGTTTACATGAAGTAACTACGTTGAATTGCAACATGATGACCCGATGGTTGTGCTATGCGTCCTCAGAGATAAGAAATATGCCTACTTATGATGGTCTAAATGAGGTAGATATCTTTATGGATGCATTTGAATGGAAGTTACCCGAAAAGAAGTGCTTCCAAGCATTGGAATGGGCACTGAGCCCTACGCCCGCAAGATGGTGGGGTACGCACAAGAGAAGATTTGATGATTGCCACGAATGTAGGAGTATGATGAGAACTCACTTTGGGAAGCCTAAGATGTGAATGACAGACAAGTATGATGGGTAGGATGATCCACATGTGCATTTGGCCAATTATACCTAGGTTTATGGAGAAAAGCCCCTACCTAAATGGGTGCACCTATTCTGTCATATCTTGAATTCAGTCCCGAAGAATTGGTAGATAGAAATAGAGCTCTACTATGGGACAGGAAAATGGGATATCTTGCATGAGGGATTCATGATGACATTAAGTTTTGAGGATGGGTTTCACAGTATTGATGAAGCACTACAAGAGCTGAAAGCGGTGATCTTCAAGATACTGCAGGATCCTTTAGACCTGATTCAGCCTGAATGGGCTACTCAGCTAAGTTGCGTGCTAGAATTTTATAATGTAACTGCTGAAGAAGAGGATGAGGATTCACAAAATATTGACATTCCGGAAACAGAAGGTCACTGCGAGGTTCAAGGACCACAGACTGAGAACCCTGATATAACCATGCCATTGAAAATGAAACAAGTAAACATTGGTACTGAGGCAGAACCCAAATTTGTGAAGATTGGAGACTACCAGGATGAAGCGATAGTGGATAAGGTCATTGAATTTCTCTACAAATACCATGATTTATTCCTTACCAAGTTTACAGATCTGAAGGGGATAATCAGGGACCTATTGATGCCTCGAAAATTGCTGCAACAACAATGGGGGATAACCACCCGGTCCAGACCTTAAAGTAGATCCTTTTCCATTTGGTGTGGTGGCTCTGACTGGTTTAACTAGGTCCAGTTACCTTCTCCCTATTGCTATTGGTTTCTGATGTATCTTTACCTACCAATAGGCAGGGATATCAGATCACTTCTCCTAGCTGATCAGGCAAGAGAATGACCCTTAAGCTGATTTGGGTTCAGCCAAGCCACAACTAAAATTTTGCCTCTTTGAGGAGAGGACTTAAAAGAATGTAGAATTTACTTTAAATGCAATCTTATTCTATGATGCCAGCAAAAGAAACTAATCTAAATCCTATCTTAATTAGGCAGATATAGATCTAACCAAACTAAGAGCAAGATAATTAAAGTATTGGGATTTAAGTATGTCTTGTTTATAATGAATATCAAGTTAATGAAGTAGTTCAATTAACTGATATTATGGTTACCAAAACACATACTATTGAGACCTCTTAACTGAAATAATAAACCAACAACATTCATGATGTAGTTCACAAAAATGATATTAATTATCAAATCAGTAAATCCAATAATTGAATAATGACATGTCGAAATAGTTCACAACACATTACCATTCAATAAATCAGTTTTATAAGACATATTTCTGAGTAAATAGTTACTTAGAAATGAGATTTTAATTCATAAGAGCAGAGATACATAATAACAACATTGAGACAAATTACCCATATTGACAATAGTGCACAAACATGAATAAATTGAGACATTCTTGTTACCATAAAAATGAAACTGATATTTGAAACAGTAGTATTAAAAATACCAATTTATTGCATCCATTTCTTTGATCTTGGTCTCTAACAGTCCTTTACATTGCTTGAACTTCTGCCTTCAAAACTAGAGCCATAATAGTGCAAACTCTGCCCCTCATACATAATTCAAGATACAAAAGAAAACTCCTCAATAATCCCCAAATCTGAGATTTTCTCTCCTCCCTCCTACAACCTTAAATTCCTATTACAATAGATCTTTTAGAAGTCTAAAATTGTAGAGGAGAGACGCCTTTATTACATTATGCAATCTATTACTTATATTATTTGTGAAGGAATTCTTGAGAGGAAAGTTTTGGTGAAGAGAAATATGTCAAATCCAATTTTATTTGCTCAAAAATCCTGATCTTCAATTGCTGGAGCATTCTCATTGATTGAGATCCTTTTCTCCATATTTCTTCCAGTGTTTTCCTGCAAAAAGAAATCAAAATAAATTAAGATGCAATCAAAATATCATTTCTGGTAATTAAATCAAATCCAATCAAACTCTATTTTAATAAATAATTGAAAATAAAACATAAGCTATCTATTGATGTTTGGGGTGGTTTAATTGGCCAAAGATATTATTAACCAATGGATCTGCAATTAGAAGAGGCTTTGGACAAATGAAAATGAAGAAAATAACTCATAAAATTGATTTTGTTTTCAAAATTCGGAGCTTGATCTTCTGCCTGATTTTTAACCCAATAAATGATTAAATCTGTTAGTGAAACCTCCTCAAAAATGTTCTACTTGATTCTCTCTTTCCAATGAACCGTCTTGGGCCTCATTTGGCCAAGTATAACCCAATCTATGAGCCTCCAAAGTTGATGGATCAAATCTGGCATGAATTTGGAAATTCTGCTACTGGGCTAAAAAAAAATCAAAATTCTCATTAAAAATTAAATCCTAAATTAGAATTCTACGTACTTAATAATTAATTCTATTTTAATTATTAATTATAAACTAAACTAATTATTTAACAAACTATTATTAATTAAAATTAATCTAACTAACTAATATAATTAATTATTTTATAAACTAATTAACATTAATCAAAATAATAATTAAATTTTAATTAATTAAATTAATTAAATTCTATATATTAATTCATTTATTTAATTTAAAATCTAAATATAAAATATTTAAACTAACTATTGTCACCATACGTAAGAGTTAAAAAGAACAAGTCGTTTGAAACAAACTATACAAAGATTTAATTAATTGTTTTTATGCCTTTTCACTATTGGCAATCGGGAGGATGGAGGGGTTGCTAAACGTGTTTCGCATAAAAGCTCCAATGCGATAAGACTTGGTTAATGCCCCTTTGCTTTATGTTTTATTTATCGGAGATCTGGGGTATGGAGATATCAGAGTTTTTAAACTTTGGCACAATGCAAAATCCCCGATCCGATATCGGCATTAGGGTATAATGTGTATCGGAGTTCTTAAAACTTGTTTAATGCAAAAGCTCCGATGCGATATATATTTTTTATATTAATTTTTAAATTAATTAAATTAATTATATTTTAAAAATAATTTAATTTAATAATCTAAGATTTAATATTAAAAATCAATTTTTATTTTGATTTTATTTTATGAAGATTATTTTATAAACTATAGCCACTTCGAAAATTTTGGGTTTTCGAGATTAATAATTGATTTGGAAATGTAGGAATTTACAGGGTAAGTTCCTCAGACAGAACACCAAAAGGACACCGCTCACAAATAGATCATAGATCAATACACCAGTAGTTTAACGTGGTTAAAACCCTCAAAGAGGGAAACAGTCCACGACCTATGCCAACGTGGCCACTACAGGAAATTTATTAATAAAAGAATGAAAATTTACATAAGCTTCTCTCATGCACGGTTAACCTACAAATGACCCTTCATGCGCTTTAAATAGAATTCATGGACCAATCAGGTATCAAGCCACGGATCAAGTGTCGGTAATATCGGGGAGAGAATGAACCATCGGATCACTACATATCGTGACCATCGGATTGTAAGTTACAAATGTACATAGTAAAGAAACACACTTTACCTAACTCTATACTAGACCAAGTTATACTTAACTATTCCTTTGTGTC
>APFE030146063.1:0-12166 GCA_000404065.3 Pinus taeda
GGCATCTTCTGTGGGAAAATAACCGGCCATCGTTTGATCACATCGCCCATGATCGGACGACTGGCGGCGATCGTCATGTGACGGCGCGTTAGAACAGGGGGACCCGCCTATTAATTTAATCGATTTAAATAAATCAAGCGCGAGGGAGTTTTAACCTTAGGTTTCGGTTTTTTAGGTTTATTCACGCCCATTTATAAATGTTTTTATTTAAAAAACATTATAATAAATGTATTTAGGGTGGAAAAAGGGGTAGGAAGGGTTAATGAGGGCGGAGACCATGGATTTTTGGTTTTTAGCCAAATTTTTTTATTTGAAAACCATAGTTTAGGGTCAGAGAGGGTTAATATTAACCCCTGATGGGTTGATATTCCCCAAGAGAGGGCTATATAGCTATAGTGCTAGGGGGAGGGTATTTATATAGATTTTTTGGGAATTTTTACATAGTTCTTTATAGAATTAGGGAAAGGGGGGAACTTAGGGAGTTAGATAATACATTAGTTGTTAATATGACACTCTGAGGTGAGTGTAGGGGCAAAGATTAAGTTTTAAGAAGTAAAACTTAGGAATGGAAGATAAATGGAATGAGAGTAAAGGCTTTTACACAAAAAATGTGGCTTCTTTTCCTTGATTGAACTTCATAGTTTTTACCTGGTACTCTGTCATGAACTGAAATGGAACAGGACACTTGAGCAGATCTCAAGGTCCTTGGGGATGTTAGTAAATGATGTTTGGGGGAAAATGGTGGGAATTAGCCATGCTTTCAATGTTATGTCCTCACACCTCTGCTTTGATGCCAATACCCTGAATGGAATGAGTCTTTGTACTTGATAAGCCAATTGGTAATGGCCCTTCATTTCTACAACCTTGCACTACTTACCCAACCTAGTAATCCTAACATTTTTTCTTCACTTGAAGTGGGTGCACTTGAATTAGCAGACCATGATTGTTCTCTTTTTCTTTTGACTTCCCTCCTATCTAAATGTGCCCTTATTTCTTCCAAGGACCCAGATTAAGCAGTTGGGCTCCTTCATTTCTCTACCTAGCTAGTCATCTGCCAAGCTTGAGCTGTTTGGATAGGAAACATTCTCTATTCTGCAACAAGCAATTTAAACATGGCATGGCCCAGTTTAGACTATTGGGCCACCCATCAAGTATGATTAGCAGTAGTATTTGTAGAGTATGATACTGCCCAAAAGATAGTAGTGGCATTTTGACTGGCCACTTTCCTGGTCTTTACTTTGGGGTTCATTTTCACTTTTCTCTTTGACCATTTGATTTTCTTGCCTTTTGATTATTCTTTTAAGAGATACCCTCTTTTCATTTTTTTTTAATTTTCATAGCATGTACACAAAATATGGAACCTTTGCACCGTGCAATGATGAACATATTTAGCCCTTCCACTATCAATCATGAAAGATGAAACCTATTGGTATAGGAACCTAACACCTGTAGGAACCCTTTTTTTTCTTCCAAGGTATTTTAACTTCGAGGGAGTGATGAGGAAGAGTGTAGAGGGCTTGGAGGATGATGTTAAGGCCCCGATTGAGTTGTTTAGGGTTGTGCAAATGGAGGGAATGTGTTGTGTGTTTTTTTCAAGAAATTTTCAAGATGAGACAGAGTTTAGGGTTAGTTTTGAAAGGTATTGACCTTTTTGTGAACAGGGATGTTTGAAGGAACGATGGGTGGTGGCTCAAGGTGGGATACCCTCATTTACCTTTGGTAAGGTCATGCTTCATGGTTTTCTCAATCGGATCCCGTTCCAGTAGATTTCTGGTATCTTCCTGTAGTGCTACAAGATCTTCCTGTAGCAATCCAAAGTGGGCCTAAAATTGGATTTTTGAGCCACTAGGATGGTGGAGAGTAGTGACAACAAGGGTTTGCATGCAGGATATGGAGTGCATGGAGGGAGAAGTGGATGGAAACTTGAGGAGGTTGGCCTTGTAGCTTTGAAATTTGCCACTGTCCTTAAAACCTGCAAAATGAAAAAAATATATATTAATAGATAGGTTGTGGATCCATGTCATGAAATTCTCCTTTGTTTTTTTCTTTTTCTTAAGGGACACACAAGTTGCCTCAAGAGAGGTTTTCAACTTGTATGTCTGCCTTGAATGCCTCAGGGAAGGTTTTCACCCAAGGATCCATTTTTTTCTTTTTTTCTCTCTTTTTTTCTTTATTTTACTCCTGGGATGCCTTAGGGAGGTTTTCAACCCAAGAGTTGGCCTCAGCTGCCTCATAAAGGTTTTCATCCAAGCCTTTTATTGTTTTTTCTTCTTTTTTTCTCTCTTTTTTTTCACAAACAAAAGTAGTATCTAGGAATGTTGTGAGTTGGAAGCTATAACACTTCCATTAACATTCACCTCTCTACTAATGGTGCTAATGAATTCTTCCTTGGACATAGGTTTTTTGTAAACCTTCAATCTATAGCCATTGACAAGGGAATCCCTTCCTCATCAATGGTCTTGATTTGAACAGCTCCATTGTCATGGTATTTCTCTATCAGGTATGGGCCTAACCATCTTTTCATAAATTTCCCTTTAAAGTCCTTGAACCTAGAGTCATATAGCAAAGCCCAATCCCCTTGAAGAAATTTGACCTTGATATTCCTATCATGCCAAACCTTCCTCTCCAATTGGATAACTTTGGAGTGTAGGAGGGCCTGCATTCTAAATTCATCCATGCCATTTAATTGGAGTAGCCTCTCCTGTTGTGCTTTGGTGACATCTAAATCCAATTGGGTTTCCATTCTCAAAGTATTGTACTCAAACTCAATAGAGAGAAGAGCTTTATTTCCATAGACCAAATCATAAGGGGTAAAACCAGTAGTTGTTTTCCAATTTATGTTATAGGCCCAAGTGGCCTCCACTAATTTGTCTTCCCAATCCTTTTTACTGCTTCTCACAACCTTGGTGAGGATGCCCTCTAATGCCCTATTTGTGTCCTCTACTTGTCCATTGGCCTTATGATGATAGGCAATAGATTTTATGTGCTTGATATGATGTTGCCTTAATAGATTCTCGATCAGATGTGATGTGAATTGAGCTCCTCGATCAGTTATTATCTCTCTGGGGTACCCAAATTTGTAGAACACATTCTTCCTTGAGAAATCATCCACTTTCTCCTTTGTTTCTACCTTGACAGTTTTTGTCTTAGCCCACTTTGTCAAATAATCAATGCACTTAATGATGTACTTTTTCTACCCTGATGGTGGATCAATTGGCCCAATGAAATCCATGCCCCACTTGTCAAATGGTTCCAAAGCCACCTAAGGTTGTAAGATAATTTCATCCCTGGGGGTAGGTCTCCCCATCCTCTAGCACTGATCACATCGGCTGGTGTATCTTCTTGCATCTTGGTGGAGAGTGGGCCAGTAGTAACCAGATTGTAAAGCCTTGAAGGTTGTCCTCTTGGCAGCAAAGTGACCTCCAAAAGGCCCATCATGGCAAGTTGAGAGGATGTCAAAGACTTCCTCTTCCCTGAAACATCTCCTTGAGATTCGATTTGGTCCCAGCTTGAAGAGATTTCCCCCAATCCAAGCGAAATGGGCACTCTTCCTGTCAATTTTTCTCTTCTCCCTCGATGACATATTTGGAGGGAATTTTGTAGCAACTAGTTAGTTGGCTATGTCAGAAAACCATGGAGAGAGAAATAAGGGAGAAAATAAGTGCTCATCTGGAATTTGATCATCAACCGTCCCTTCATCACCTACATGCAAAGAAAGTCTAGATAAAAAATATGAAACCACATTTTTTTTCCTCATTTATCAATGATAGTTAAATCAAACTGTTGTAATAGTAGAAACCATCTAAGAATTATAGCATTCACATCAGGCTTGTTCATTAAGTACTTTCTGCATGGTCAGTATGCACAAAAGTTTTATATCTAGTGATGTAGTGTCTGAACTTGTTTAAAGAGTGTACAACAACTAGGAGTTCTTTCTCAGTTACAGTGTAGTTCAATTTGGCCTTATACATATTTTTACTAATGAAGTAAATGGAATAAGGTAACTTATCATCTATCTGGCCTAAATCTGCTCATATAGCTTTATCAGATGCATCAACATGGATATGAAATGGAAAATCCCAATTCTGGCCTCTAAGTAAGGGTGCAGTGGTTAATTTGTCTTTCAAGACATCTAGGGCCTCCCGACAGCTATCTAACCAACAAAATTTTGAGTCCTTGGCCATCAATCCAAACAATGGTGAGGCTACTTTTTTGGAGTCTTTGATAAACCTCCTATAATATCCAGTTAAGCCCAAGAATCTCCAAACATCCCTCTGCTTTTCAGGAGTAGGGACCTTTTTTATGATGGCAATTTTGTTTGGGACTACTTGTATTCCCTCCTGAGATATTGAATGGCCAAGTACAATCCCTACATTCATCAAGAATTCACACTTCTCAAGACTAAGCAAGAGGTTCATTTCAATGCACTTCTTCAGGACTTTCCTCATGTTAGAGAGATCCTCCAGGAAGTCGCACTGATAGGGAGTGAAATCGTCCATGTAGATCTCTATACAGTCATGGACCAACTCAGCAAATATGCTCAAAATTTCCCTTTGAAAAGTGGCAAGGGCATTACATAATCCAAAAGGAAGGGCCCTATAAGAAAAGGTACCCCAAGGACAAGTTAATGGAGTTTTGTCTTGGTCCTCTTGGCTGATCATGATCTGATTGTAACCACTGAATCCATCCAAGAAAGAGAAGAATGTCTTCCCTGCAAGACCATCCAAAACTTGATCGATGAAAGGTAAAGGGAAATGGTATTTCTTAGTGGCCTTGTTCATCTCTCTATAATCCATACAAATCCTCCACTTTCCAATATTTTTTGGGACCAAAATTAGAGGGGATACCCACTCAGTATTTAAGATGGGGTATATGAACCCTGCATCCAACAACTTTTGCAACTCTTCATTTACTATGTCTTTGAGGGTTGGGTTCATTCTCCTTTAAGGTTGGTGCACATGTTTGCATCCCTCCTTGATGTAGATGTAATGAGTACACACCGAAGGATGCACCCCATTCATTTCTTTATAGATCCAAGAAAAGGCATCTAAGTGCTCTCTCAACATTTTGCATAACTTCTCTTCTTGGTTGGCTGAGAGAGAGCGGTTAATCTTCAAGCTTCTAGATGGACCAAATTCTACTATTTTGACATGTGTGGGACTTGGGTCCACTAGGTATAACTTAGTCCAAGGATTACCATCGAACTCCTTCACAAGCTCATCAAGAAGCATGGTTTTGGGGATTTTGTTCTGGGGGGCTTGTTATGGAGGATTTGGTCAATGAGGTCATCTTCATCAGGTTGCCCCCCTCTTATAACAACTAGGGTACATATTAGATGGGATGTTGTATGATACACTTCATCTTCCTCCTCCTCTTCCAACCAAAGGGGTAAGTCATGCTCAATGGATGGCTGAGAAGTAGGGTACAATACCAATTGTTTGGACAAATACCCATTCTTGATGGTCATGGTCCCAACTCTATAATTTATGTAAGAATCAGCAATGGCCATCCATGGTATTCCAAGGATGAGAGGATAACCATTGAATTTGGTCTTGGGATGGAGAAATAGGAAGTCAATAGAAACCATTGCATCCTCAACAACTCCCTCAGGAGCCACTATGGACCTATTTGAAAGTTGCAGTACTATGGTGGTCTTTCTCAAGGATCCTTTGAGGTTTAGATTGAGGATGGTTTCTTTATTCATCACATTTATGGAAGCCCCAAGATCAATCAAGGTGTGAGGGACAATGATGCCATCAATGTGCACATATACCATAGGACTTCTAAGATCTAGATATTTTGGGAAAATCACTCTACCCGGCATTATATTGAATATTTGACCAATAACATTGATGGTAGGGGTGTATTTCTTTCTCCTCCTATGATGTTTGAAGTATTTCTCTTTTATAAGATAATTATAGATGGGAACATCCTTGATAGCTTGGAGGAGTGGAATTTTAACACACAGGTTCTTCAATTCTCCTAGAAGTTCAGTCTCTAGTTAGGATGGATGAATCTCTCAAGAAAAGGAGGTGGATTTACTTGAGGGTTACTCTCTTCCTCTTCCTCTTCAAGCTCCTTAGGTGGAGATGAAGGTTGGTTATCTTGGGGCACTCTTCCGGACCTGAGGTTGATTTCTTGAATCTCCACATGATATGCAGGGTAAGATGTCTTTCCATTATAGACCTATTGTGCTTGCTTATTGTTCGGGTTCGCATTTGGTTGAGTAGGCATATGAGGTTGCTTGGGTGGAGCAGGATTAATGAGTTGTGGTTGAGATGGAGGCGGAGGCAGTAAAGCAAGAGGTTGGTTGAGTTAAGGCCTCCACCCTTGTGATGAGTTATTCCACTGAGGATGTGTAGAAGAATATGGTTGAAATGTTTCATTGACAGGTTGGGGAGGATACTGAGGTGCATAAGTCCAAGGAGAAGGTGTGGACCATGATGGCTAAGTGGAAGAGTACCAAGGTGAAAGGGGTGCATTCTAGTTGAGATGGTAATAAGAGTAGGATGCACCTTACATGCCTTGCTGGTATGGTCGAGGGCCTTGAGGCCTCCTTTAATTGATGAAATAGAGTTTTCCAGCCCCACCTTCTGCCCCTTGGTATATAGTTTTCAATCCAGGCGAAGGAGGACACTTATCTGTGGCATGGTTTTCCTCACAGAATGAGTAGGCCTCTATAACATTTAATGGACATTCATTTCTAGGGTGCCTTCTAGTGCATTTAAGGAAAAAGATAGCTAAGGCCCTCCCTGCTTCCTCTTGTCTCCTCTTGATCTGCATGGTGTCCATTTTCAGAGCAAAGGTATGAAGCATTTCAATTTTAAATTCCTCCAACATGTTCCCAATTCCATCCTTGATGGATGTTGTGGAGGGAGAGGAAATGACCAAAGCTTGGCTAGCCCTACCCTTCTTCCTAGTAGTCCTAGAATGGTTTTTGAAAATTGTCTTGATGTCTTCATAGGGTAGTGTTGAACTGGTAAATCCCCTCTGCGGACAGAGGCGATCCCACTAGCCCAACACGGGTCTAGCAACAATCACACATGCTACACGCAGGTTCCTAATTGCATAAATCAAAGATCGATCAGAATGATCTACCTGGAATCCAACGCTATTTGTTGTAGAAGAAACACCGCTCCCGCTCCTTGGCTTTGGCTGGTCACAATCCTCACGCTCTGCGTGAATGGACATCTGAAAAAACAAAGAAAGATACAAACACAAGTGTAAAATCCAGTATATGCAATTATATGTCGGTCAGAAAAGACATAACTCAGATATCATTGAAAAACACATGAGTGGAACCATAATGATAGTCGTTCATTATTATTGATAAAACAAAAGAGAATACAACCAAGTTCTGACGTCAGATCCTCCTTTGACTGGGAAAGCAGCTAGATACGCCTTGCAAAGTAACCTCTTCTCTCTCAATATTTTGGCAGCATAACCCCTCTATGATCCTCAATTCTCACTATCACTCCAGCATAATCTTGGCACTCACAATAGCTCTGGCAAAAACTAGTTGGTTTAATGCAGGGAGACAGTCATTTATAGATGGAGGAGGAGGAAGTATGCATTGTATCCGGACACCTACTGAAGATTTAGCATTGTCCCAGAATAGCCACTGAACTTGGTTTTCATGGATAAAAAGATGACACTCGACCACTTCCATGAGATTTTTCCCTAGAGAACTGCATGAACAAAGAAGGAAAAACACTTCAGTGCGCGCTGGCTAAAAATCATAACCAAATTTAGGTGGCGCGGGCTTTGCTCTATGACAAAGCGTCCATGGACGCGCCCTCTTTGGAGGAACTGAGTCATTGGCGCGGGTAAGACTCTGTGGACCCGCGCTAATGGAAAAAGGGCACTTTTTAGGGCTAATCTGAAAAGGTGTCTTTAGGGATTTTGAAGTTCATACTTAGGAGAATCCAATGCAAGTGTTTTTAAGTTGTGTCACTGGTCACAGGTCCATAAATGTGTCCTCCAGTGTGCGAAAGCAAGAGTAACAAGGACGGTGACCAACGGTGACAAATTACTGTGTAACAGGTAGCTAATAGATGTATCCCCTAGACAACATGTTGAGGGTTTCCAGTTGTTATAGCGCCATTTACCACCCTTGGTATTTGTGATGCTTGGTTTATGGCTTAGGGCAACCCCTCCTTCCAGACTTGGTCCAAATATTTTAAAAACAATGTTTTCTTCCCTGTACACTACTTTTCCATGAGATAAAAGCATGTACATGCAGGTTAGTAAATACCCAACCCGTGTATATGTGTTAAAACACTTAAAAATAGATAAATTTCCTTAATTATGGGCAGAGTTCATGGTTTTTACCTATTGATTACCTCCTATTTCCCGTGGCCCAACTATTTCCCAACTGTTTCCCAACTAAAAAACTAATTGGGAGGAGTATAAATAGACTTCTATGGGAAGGCCTTAAGGAGGAGAAGGGATAGATTTATTATACTGAGATTATCCCTGACAGAGTCTGAAGTATCCCTGTGCTTCAAGCACTTCCACAAGTTTCAGGAAACCCTTGTTTCCTTGATTGTTGATATTCTCCCTCTTGCTTGAGATATCATGGTATTGGTTATGGAAGGAGGTTGTTGAAGCTTGGGACTGGACGGATCTGGAGGATAGTTCCGTTTGGAGCCAGAAGAAGAAGACTCAGGTGAATTCTCTTCGTGTTTGTTATATCTTTCTACAATAAAAAGAAGCGTTGTCTTGTTTCTGAGATTAACTATGTTTATGCATCAGATACTATTGTAATTCATATATGAATGTTATTTTGATGTATAACTAATCATTTTCGTATATGATATAAAGTTAGTTTCATTAAAATGATTTATCTATATACTGATATGTATGTTCAAATTGAATAATTTTTAGGTTTGGAGAACATCAGGGGTTGCAGAGGGTCTAAACCCTGTGGGATCTACCCGAATGAAGGACATCCGGGTATGGTTGCTCTCACATAGTTTGTTTATTTGAGCATTTGACTGAGTTGTATGAGTGTTTATTATTGTAGTTTTCTCTTGCTCTATTGGGGTTCCAACCCAAATCCCTAGGGTACTTATTCTCGTAACAGAATTGGCAACTCCACTGGGGATTTTGTTTTCTTTTGCCAAGTTTGATTTTGGTTTCTTTTGATTTTTTGAAAGTGAATTGTGATCTTTTGGGATTTGTCCTTCTTGTTTGGAGAGGATTTTGTATTCAAAAATTGTATTATTTTCAAACACTTAAGTTGGCTTATTAATAGTTATAAACAATTGCTTTTGTTATTTTTTAGAGTAATTTAGGATCTTGCATCTTCATTACACCTTGCATTAGGGTAGTTTTGCATTATTAAAGCATCAATAGTTTTTTTAGTTTTTGTATGTGTGAAGTGTGTTTTAAGAAAAGAAAAGGTTTTTGCTTTATAGAAGTTTCGTAGAACCCACATAGAGATCTCTTTTCATCGAAGAACAAACAATTGCATTCATCTAGTTAGTTTTTCATTGATTTCTTTTGCGTCATACAAACACCATTGGTTTCATTTCCATTTATACCCTTGACTTAAGAGAACAGTCATTAAAAATCAAGTGCTTAATTAAAATAAACTAGAACTTTTGTATTGTCATCAAAATACACCAACAAGTTTAGGTTTATTAGGGCCTTGGATTAGGCGAGAGGAGATTTAACTCTCCAAGGCCGCTCTAAATTATAAAACATATAGGTTTGATTAAAGAGCAAATTCCAATAGCATTAGGGAGACCAGGAAAGCTCCGTGACTAGGAATAAAGCATGAGGGTTTGTGAAGATAAGGACAAGAGATACCCCCTCTCTTACTTGTCGGATCCTACATCACGACTGTTCCGCCTGGCTTCTAATACGATTTGGTGACCATAGTTTCCTATCCTAGGAACCACACAGGTGGTTGCGGAGGGGAATCCCGTGGCACTTGAGGTTGACGTTGTATCACATTCAGCAGTACTTCTGGAGGGTACCCTTGTGAAGCTTGGAGGCTTGCACCGGAAAAGGTTGTTGTCTGGAGGTCAGCGTAACTACCTCTGATACCTTCGCTAGTAGGCCTGGGGCATAATTACCCAAGTCTATTTTAAAAAGGCCCTTATTATTAACTTTCTTGTATTTTGGTGTCCGGTGCTAATCACCCGGAGTAGAAATACTTGGAACTTGTTTGATTGCTGATATATTTAGGGACATTTTAGTGAGTGTTATGTGCTCATAGTCGGCCTAGCTTTATAGTTTTCTTGAGTCTTTAAGTATATTTTTTAAATAATTCAAAGTGGATGATTGACCATCTCGATGATCTTAGAGACTTCATGGGCTTTCACCTATGAGTCTGGAGCCTTCTCCTAGAAGGCATAGGAGAAATTATGCCAGTGGTTTCCAACTAGTGGCAGCAGGCGCATCGGAGATTGATCCTCAGCTTGGGGGCATTAGTTCACAAGATAGACCTGGTACTAGTACAGAGTGAGAGAGGAACACACCAGTTCTTTCTCGAGTACTCTTCCAATCAGATTATAGTATTGAAGTAGAAGAGCTTTCAGAGTCGATTGTGGCTGCGAATTCTCCTCTCCCTCTTGATCATCCAGACGTTTTGTTATACGTTGGAACTCCGACTCATAGCCTCCGAGCCCGGGTCTACATACATCTATCCCTTTTATGACCACTACTGGAAGCATGGCATCCATGACGAGTGTTGCGAGCATGCAGACTCCCATATTTGTACAAGGCGGAGGAACTATTTCCATCCCTTCTAACACTCCCAACACAACTATATTTGGGTCTACTTCCATTCCGTCAATGAGTGGAAGTTCTCAGGCTAATGCATCCAGTTTTGGATTTTTCCCTTTTGGAGTGCCCTCTCAAGGTATTCCTTCAGTTCCTTTGAATATACCATCAACAACCTCTACATCCATGATGAGTGGATCAACTTCTTTTCAGGGTTTCCCATTTGGAAGTGGTCATATACCACATTCCAATCCGACAATAGGGTCAATGCCTTTTCCTTTTACAAGTTAAGGTAGTAACCCATCTCAAAGTTGGACGAATCCTGTGGTTACTGGGATAGGAGCTGGGAATCAATTTTTCGAGCAACAAGGGAATATGTCATATTCTTCGGTTAATTCATTTCAAAGTTTTTCACCCTTTGCTAACACACGGAACCCTTATCAGGGGCTCTCAGCTCCTTTCAATACTTAGTTAAGGGGTAACTTCACTAGTTATAGAGGATTTTTGGCAGGAGTTGGTCAAACTCTGAATTTTGCTGGTCCACAAGGATCACCTTTTGGTTCTGCAGGCTCTACGAGTTACTCTAGGCAACCTAGTGCCTTTCAAAATCTAGGTCATTCTTTTCAAACCTTCGGGAACCCCGCCCATTCCAGATGGAATTCCCAAGGTCCTCCACGACTTCTTTTTCTGGCCATGCTTAATTTGCCAGAGTTAACTAAATTAACAAATGATCCAATTAGGTACATCTGGCTTAGCCTCCAGTGTTTTGTGTGGAACATGATTGTTCAGAGGTCTTTGCTTTAGCCGGATGTATACCCCAGGAAGTTTGTAAACCCCTCCACGCGGGGGTCTTGGGGGGGCGATCCCCCCTGGCTGGGGGGTCCAGGGACCAGCGGTCCCCCGGTGGGGGCTCGGGGGCATAGCCCCCTGTAGTTTTTAACCCCGTACAGAAAGTACCTGCATACGAATTCTAAATCACAGGAAAAAATAAAAATTCAAGAGCATAACACATAAAACACATATACACAGAGATTTCCCACTGGATCCCAAAATCGGGACTACCAGCTTGATTTTTCATCATTTTCCTTTCAATGTTACAATACATATTTATACATGCCGAAGCATCCAATGCCATGGACCGAAAACTATCGCGTCCAAAAAACATGTGCGAAAATGATGCAATAAACCATAGGTGGGTCTGCCCAACCTAACATAGGGTCCAAAACCAAAATTTTCCAGGGCGCTGCCCCGAACCCCATAAAGTGGGGTTACAGGTACCCCTTAAACCCCCTGTTAACTATGTGGAAAGAATATAACACAACTCAACAATCTCCCACTTGTTGTTTTCTTTCCATAAGGGGCCACAGGAGAGCTTAGTCATTTTTCCAACCCTGAAACACCCATTGTTTCTCTACACCAAGAGAACTTCTCAGAG
>APFE030146069.1:0-11576 GCA_000404065.3 Pinus taeda
AGTGATAATTCCTGCCAAATTTTTATTATGTGTTCCTTATCAGATTTAAATCTCCTCCCAAGATTAATTTCCCGTTTTGTCTCTCTGCTAGTTCTTCTTTAACCGACTTCCAACAATGTTCTTTTTCTTTGTAATTATTTGGGGAGTATACATTTATAATGCTATACTACTCCTTTGTATTGAGGTCTCTCAAGTCTATTCTAATCCAATGGATGTTGATTTTTTGAGTTATTAGTTCCCATTTCCTTTTGTCCCAAATGGTGCAGATTCCTCCTGATGTTCCTGTCGCCTCTAGCACTGTTCCTTCATAATTTCTTAGTTTTTGAATCATTTTTTGATTTTCTTGCTTGCTTGTTTTAGTCTCTTGGATCATGTATATGTCTGGCTATTCCTTGATTAAAATATATCTAGCTGCGTTGGCTTTGAAGATGGTGCCAAGGCTGCGACAATTCCAACAGACCACTATCATTATTTACTGTTGTGTTGGTGTGATCCTCCCTTTCCTCTTTGCTGAATTTTTTCATTACTTCCTCTATGTTTCCCAAGGAATGATTCCATTGGTTTTTGAGTTCCTAGAACCATTTATTTAGTAGCTACCTCATCTTTGATTTCCTTATTGGATTTTCTTCCCAATTTTTTTTGCTGATCCCAGATTTGGAGGTTTTCTTTGGCTTTATTCCTGGTTAGAATGCGATCCATTGAGGGAAGAGGTGGAGAGGAAATAGGACTGGGGGAGGTTATGAGAGCTAAGGAGTTGGGATTAGAAGTTGGGGATTTGGGGGACGGTGGATCAGAAGAGTCTTCCAAGGGCTCAAAGGGGTTCGGGGTTGTGTGAACAGGGGGAATAACCTTCGTTGGGGGTTGAGAGGTGGTTTCGTTTGTTTCTTAGGGCTGGGGAGTGTTTGATATTGATAGATTTTTTTTCTTTTTACTTGTTCCCATGTATTCTATTGTTCTTCTACATTTTCATGTTTTTTTTTAAGACACCTATTCGCAAAATGACCATACTCATGACATACCTTGCATTTAAATGGTATTTGATCATAGTCCAGCTGCTGGATATGCGTCCACTGATCAACTTTGATCTTTATTGCCTCTGGGAGAATTTTCCAAGATCTACTTCCACACATATTCTATCACATGTGTGCATGTTGTCTTTTGGTTCACATCTATCTATATACTTGCCCACTGCATTTCCTATAGCCTTTACTAAATCATCTCCCCAACAATGGAGAGGAAGGTGCGGGAGCCTGACCCATACTAGAACTGCACTTGGAACATCCATTTCTAGATCGAAATCTACCGTCCACCTGTTCAAATATAAACCTTTGGAGTCCATGAAGTAAGGTCCATTTCTAAATATCATATTTCTATCTTCCTTTGTTTCAAACAGAAAAGTGTAGTACCCCCTTCCACAAAATCGTATTGCTATCTTCGCCTGGGTGGTTGCATTCCAGTTTCTTTCCACCCATTTTTGCACTGATTTGGGTGAAGGCCATAACCTTGTGAACTTTCCCACAACTCCCCATTCTTCCAGAGAAATAGTTGCTCTTCATGGGAGTGTAGGTGGGAGAGTGATCTCTGGTATATCTTCAAGCTTAACAAATTTTCTAACTGATGGCCTATTCCTTGGAGCTCCATTCTCAGCGATCAGAGATGCGAAAGCTTCTACATTTTCTTCATTTCCTTGTTGTGTGGATGGGTGAGGATTGCCCTCTACGAAGGGATGCACGATCACAGGGGGCCTCAATAACAGGAGGTTGCCGAGAGAGAGGCTTGCAGGGTCAGAGGCGGCTAGGTCAGTGGAGCTTGAGCTGGGCTATTGCGCATTTTCCTTCGCCCATGGAGCTTTATAACTTAGCTCGATGCAGTATTTACAATGATCAACTTGTTGAAAATAAAATCAACATAAAAACCATAATAAGATGACACTCATACCGCTTATCGAAGCTTTATAACACAACTCATGGTGGTATTTACATCCATATACATATGTACATAAACCAAAACATCACACCAAAACATATACCAAAAACATTCACTCAACCAGCAAGTAGAGAAGGATACATAGGCCGTATCTGATCCGCCATCTCCCATGTAGCTTCATCGGGCCTAAAGTGCTTCCACTACACTTTAACATGTTCGATTATGGAGCATGAGCATCTTTCTCTGCAATATACATCGAGGTTCCGGCTGGAATTCTCTATCTGGCTCCACCTGTAATACAAACATTCAATCACATGATCAACATATTTAACATACCTCTTAAGCAATGACACATGGAAAACATCATGGAATTTCACTATCGGAGGCAATGCAACTCAATAGGCTACAAGTCCAATCCTTTAAAGAATCTTGAAAGGTCCACAAAACCAAGGTGCCAACTTGGCACATGATCCAATCCTCAAGGATCTCTTCTTCTGCTTGATGCACAAATACACTTGTTCCCCAACCTAAAACTCCTTAAACAACCTGTTCCAATATTATTTTATTTTATTTATTGATTTTTATTTTCTTTGTGGTGCCTTCATATTTTTCTTGATTACATGCATTTCATGTTCCATGTCTGCCAACATATCCGGTCCAATCAACACCTTGCTTGTGAAAATTCCAAACATGAGTCCTATTGTAGCAAGTGATATTATTTCTCCTAATTGTTAATTAAATAACAATTTATTTGCTATGACAAATATCGAAATAAATACACTGCAACCTTCACAAATAAAATTCTACGGAAAAATATCGTGCTAGAAACTGAGAAATTATAGCACACATACATAAAAATAACGCAATTATTTTTGGACAAAGTATCCGGAAAAACCAACTTGGGAAAATCGATACAACAACTGAGGGTTTTATTATTATCCAGTAATAGGAAATTTTGAGTACAACTGTATGTCAAAATCGGGCAATCCTATAGAGAAAAATACTAGCAAAAATCTAGTGAGGAATTTCCTCACCCCATAGGCAATCCTCGACACAACTTGCCTTTAGAAACTCAGCCCTCTGACCTTCTATGTTAGCCTCTACGTTGTTTTGTGCATCCTTCTTGATGTCAAGCCTCTGACCGGTCTCTGACGAAGTCGGTTTTCCCTGTGCTTCCTAGAAATATGCTTCTTCGGCACTTTGGGACTCCTTCGTGGCCTCTAGAACTAGAAACACATGTCCCTCTCAAAAAAATGATCTTGCCTCTAGAGGTTGCTGTGCTACCCCACGGTCAGCCTCTCTGTGTCTCTTCTACCTCTCTGCAAATGCACTCGCTGGATCTGGAATGCTTCCTCCAACCTCACTGTCTTTTCCCCTCTCACACTGCTTCGATCTCTAGCTCTCTCTCTAGCAACTGATTGCGACTACTATGGAAATTGATCTGCTCAGAAATCGAACTGTTGAAGTGTGTTCTCCATCACCACATCAACCTCCTCTTATAATCCTCTATTGGAGCACCAATGACCAAGATTAAAACATAATCGATGGCTAGGATCCTCTTTTGATTGATATATGTGAGTTTTTAGATGATTTTCATCTTGACTTAATTAATACTGATTAATCAACCATATTCCCTAAGTTTAGACTTAGGAAATATTTAATAATTGGTTAATAATGTAAATAAGTCATTTCTAGGTGGAATTTCTAGAAACGATTTATGGGTTTTGGAGATCTCATGTATTCTAGCATCTCCACCAAATTTCATGGCTATAACACATCCGATGCTACAAAAACTAACACTCCCTGTTAGCGAGGAATGTGCTCTAGTGCTGCACTCCCTGTCAAAACACATTGTATCTGCATCATCTCTTGTCACGTTGCTGATGTCTAGCCATAATACCCACCAACCACTGCACAACTCTTATATACACTCCATTTGTGTTGCTGCTGACATTGCTATAATGCTACCAACATTGCATCTACACTGCAACTCCCTCTCTTCTATTGTTGCTACAACTGAAAAGAATCCAAAATACTGAATCAACTGTGTTCAATATGATGCATTTGTCTCCCGAGTCTCTGATTGCTACTAACATCTTCATTGTCACTGAAGGATTTGCACTGCTGCCAAATCTGCACTGCACCCCCCACATATGAGTGCCACTAATGTCAGCAATTGTCCCTTGGTATTTGACTGCATCAACTGCCATTGATCCATCCTGCTTTTGAATATTGTGGGACCCTATAGCCAGGTAATGATCCATGAGTTGGACTCCTAAAGGAACCTGCCCAATTGTAGTGCTCTGGGGCTACAATACCAAATCTCCTCACCTCACTCTTGGAGGTATATCTTCTAACATTTCGAAGTCTTCCTCTAACCTGGAGGGTAACCTATCAATCCCTGTTGAAGCTTCCTGTTGGTCTTGCTTCTCCTCCTTGTCCTTCTCCTTGAGAAGACATTGGGTACTATAGTGACCGAGCTCACCACACCTAAATAATTTGACCTTTGATATATCCTTCTTCTTTTTCCTTTTCTCCCCATGTCCCTGATTGGGATGCTTAGATGCAAGGGCCACATTCTCCTCCTCCTTCACCTGCTTCTGTCCGTTGTTGTTGCCACTAATGGATATATTTAGAAGAGCTCGCCTCAATTCCTACTATTGCAAGTCAACCCACATTCTGGTAACTTTTCTCTGCCCAAAATGCTTTGGACAAAGCCCTATCAGTCCTCGAAGACACTGTTGAGTTCCAATCTCAAAAGCTTTGTGGGTTGAGGTGCTAACCCGACAACTAACAACTGGTCCCAGACCTCCTGAATCTTGGTGAGGAAGGGGTTTATGCCTTCCCCCTTTTCCATCTAGATGAGCCTCAACTTCTCCTCGAGGTACATCTTTCGTTGCTCGGAAGTACCTTGATATAATGTGGCGAGAGCATCCCACATATGCTTGGAAGTATCTTTACCAGCTATATACGAGACTATATGATCTCGGACTCCGTCTAGGATTAACCGCTTAACCCGTGCCATCTCCTTTTTGTACTGCTTTAGCTGATTTGCATCCATGGGAACTGTTACCACTGCATCAATATAGGCTTTCAAGCCATATTCATTTATAAGGAAGGACAACTTTGTCTTCCAATTGATGTAGTTAGAAGCTCCATCCAACCTGTCCTGATCACGAAGCCTGACATTGGTCATCTCAACGAGTTGTCAAAAAATTCCTCTTTCCTTCTGCTTGGTTGTTGCTCTATTATTTGCACTCCCTTTTGGATTGAGAAGATCCACTCACAACGACTGTCAATCTGCAAGGAAAAATCAATCTTCTAGAGACAAGACATTCCCTAAGGGAAATTTTCCCTCTATGTGTGTTATTCTCTCTTCCACCCCAACGTTGGTTATGCTCTAGTGAATAGCTACAAAAACCTTTGCATCCAACTAGAGATTTGCGCAACTGAAGTACTGAGTTTCTCCCTCTGCCTCTAGAATCACTCGATCTGGAGAGATCTAATTTTTCTTCCCCTCACTCAGAAAAATAGAACCCCCACAAGTAACTCGACCTCCTGGTAGAATGATTGTGCTGCCTTTGGGACTTTCATCCTATTGCCCTTGCTGAGCAGTGAAATTTCTTTCCTTCACTTTCGTGAGCTCTCCAGCTGATCAACTATGCTTTGATACCATATGAAAATTCCAAATTGGAATCTTATTGCAACAACTAATATTATTTCTCCTAATTTTTGATTAAATAACAATTTATCTGCTATGACAAATATCGAAATAAATACACTGCAACCTTCACAAATAAAATTATGCAGAAAAATAATGCACTGGAAACTGAGAAATGCTAGCGCACACACATAAAAATAACACAATTATTTTTAGACAAAAGTCCCTGGAAAAACCCAACTTCGGAAAATTGGTGCAACAATTGAGGGCTTTATTATTATGCAACAGTCAGAAATTCTGAGTACAATTGGATGCTAAAATCTGGCAATCCTACACAGAAAATATTGGCAAAAATCTTGTGAGGAATTTCCTCACCCGACGGGCGATCGCCGACACAACTTGCCTTCATAAACTCATCCCTTTGATCTTCTATGTTAGCCTCTATGCTACTCTACGCAGCCTGCTTGACGTCAAGCCTCTGACTGGTCTCTATTGAAGTCATTATGCCCTTTTTTGGCTAGAAAGATTCCTCTCCAGCAGTCTGGGACTTCTTCCCAGCCTCTGGAACTAAAAATGTATCTCCCTCTCAGTGAATCGATCTTTCCTCTAGAGGTTGCTGCGCTGCCCCAACGTTAGCCTCTTTGTGGTTCTTCTTCTTCTCTGCAAATGCTCTTGCTGGATTTAGAATGCCTCCTCCAACCTCACTGTCTTTTCCCCTCTAACATTGTTTTGATATCTATCTCTCTCTCCGACAACTCACTCTTGTTACTATGGAAATCGATCTGCTTAGAAATCAAACTATTGAAGTGTCTTCTCCATCACCACATCAACCTCCTCTTATAATCCTTTGTTGGAGCACCAATGGCCAAGATCAAAACAAAATTAATGGCTAGGATCATCTCTGGATCGATTCATGTGAGTTTCTAGATGATTCTCGCCTCAACTTAATTAATATTGATTAATTAACCATATTCCCTAAGTTTAGACTCAGGAAATATTTAAAAACTAGTTAATAATCTAATTAAGTCATTTCTAGGTGGAATTTCCATAAACTATTTCTGGGTTTTGGAGGTCTCATGTATTATAGCTTCTCCACTAAATTTCGTGGCTATAAAACATCTGATGCTAAAAAAACTAACATTGTTAACTGGATCACTCCAACTGATGGGAGTATTACAACTCCGCCCATACAATGCCTCAAATAGACCCATCCTCAAATATTCTTGATACCCATTGTTGTAAGTGAACTCAACTAGTGAAAGGTACTCTTCCCACTTCCATTGCTGATGCATCACATACATCCTCAACATGTCCTCCAAAATTTTGTTGACCCTCCTTGTTTGTCCATATTTCTATGGATGGTAAGTTGTGCTAAAGGACAATTGTGTCCCCAAACCTACAAACAACTCCTTCCAAAACTTGGAAGTGAACTTTGAATCCATCCTCGAACTAACACAATATCCTTTAGACACAAGGCAGGGGTCACTACATCTCTGATGAAGACTTGTGCTCATCACTAGTTAATAAGTAGACTTCACTAGAATGAAGTGCGCTACCTTTGTCAACTTGTCCACTACAACCATGATGTAATCATGATGTCTAGGTGTCCTCGGAAAACTTGTGACAAAATCCCTGGAAATGACCTCCCATTTCCACTCTGTAATCACATTTGACTATATTAATCCACCTGGATGCTTACATTCTGCATTTACCTATTGACAATCCAAGCATCTAGCCACAAACTTTGCCACGTTCTTCTTCAGATTCGTCCAATAATAAAACTTCTTCACCAATGTTAATGTATTTTGATACCCTAGGTGATTTTAATATGGTTTCGCATGAAACTCTCTCAAGATAGTCTTCTTGAGCTCACTACTCCCTGGCATTTATATCTTGTCCCTAAATTTGACCAAGACATATGTTGTAAGGCAATAGTCTACATCCTAACCACCTGTACCCTGTTGTAATATGTGCATAAGTTCCATGTACCTACCATCCTATTGACATGTCTGTAAGATTTGATCCCGTAAGTTTTTCCCATAAGAACTCATAGCTTCTATATGATTCACCTTTATTTGCCTACTATGCAACCCTGTTCTCCATACCCTTGATGTACCTGATCTCAAAATCGAGCTTATTAATCGTGACCAACCATCTAGCTTGTCTGGAATTCAGATTGTGTTGGTCAAATAGATACCTCAATCCACTGTGATCACTCATCAAGATGAATTTCCTACCATGAAGATAATGTCTCCACATATTCAAAGCATGGATGATTGCTGCCAACTCAATAAAATGTGTCAGATAATTATGCTTATGCTCATTCAGTTTCTGTGACTCATAACATAATACCTACCCTTCCTACATAAGGACTCCACCAAGTCCTCTCTTGCAAGCATATGTGCACACCAAAACTTCTTTGTTTGGATCTGCAATCTTTAACGTTGGAGCATTTGTCAACAACTGCTTCAACTACTCAAAACTCGTTGCACATTCCTCTGTCCATTCAAATTTCTTACCTTTCCTTTGCTATGACATAATAGGATATGCAATGAGAGAGAAGTTCCTGATGAACCTCCTATAACAACATGATTGCCCATAAATGATCTTACCTCATCTACATTTCTAGGATCTTCCCATTCCATGATAGCTCTTATCTTCTCTGGGTCCACCGTTATACCTTACTTGGAAACAACATGTCCGAATGTACCTATGTATGAAAGAAACTGAATTTGTTAATATTAGCATACAATTGATGCTCTCTTAGCAATATAAACACTACTGTTAAATGCTCAACATGTTCTTCCTCATTCTTAGAATATATCCAGGACACAACACACTATTCATTAAGCACATGAAATTAGTTGGAGCATTAGTCAAACCAAATGGAACTACAACAAACTCATAATGCCCATATATACCTAGTTTGGAAAGTTGTCTTATATATGTCCTCCTCCTTGATGTGAACCTGATGATATCCAGATCTTAGATCAATCTTCGCGAACATTGTTACTCCCTTTAACTAATCAAACAAGTCATCAATCCTCAGCAATGAATATATGTTCTTAATGGCCACCTTGTTCAACTGCTTGTAATCGATGCATAACCTGAGAGTACCATCCTTCTTCTTCACAAACAATACTTGTGCAACCCATGATGATACACTTGGCCTATTGTATGCATTTTTAAGCATTTCCTTCAACTGTAACTTCAGTTCTACTAAATCTAGTGTGCTCATTCTATACGGTGTCTTCAATGTTGGTGCTACCCTTGGTGCCAACTCAATAGAAAAGTCTACTTCCTTGTGAGGTGGCAACCCTGAAATATCTGGGAAATACGACCTAAAATTGATGTAAGATCAGGCACCTACTCAATACCTCTGCATCCTCAGCATCCTTACCTTTATCACTAGAAATATGCACTACAAATAACACACCCTTTTTTGTGACTGTGCTTTTCCTGCATAGTTGTCACCATCCTAGCTGATGTTGTTTTCTTCTTACCCTGCAAGATTATTTATTCTCCATTGTCATCCAAGCACTCAATGGGTTTGTTATAACAATCTTCGATCAATCTTTGAGAGCACTGTTACTCCCTTCAACTTATCAAACAAGTCATCAATCCTTAGCAATGAATATATGTTCTTAATGGTCACCTTGTTCAACTACTTGTAATTGATGCATAACCTGAGAGTACCATCTTTCTTCTTCACAAAAAATACTAGTGCAACCCACGGTGATACACTTGGCCTAATGTATGCCTTTTTAAGCATTTCCTTCAACTGTAACTTCAGTTCTACTAAATCTAGTGTGCTCATTCTATATGGTGTCTTTGATGTTGGTGCTACCCCTGGTACCAACTCAATAGAAAAGTCTACTTCCCTGTGAGGCGGAAACTTTGAAATATCTGGGAAATACATCCTGAAACTGATGTAAGATCAGGAACCTACTTAATACCTCCGCATCCTCAACATCCTTACCTTTATCACTAGAAATATGCACTGCAAATAACACACACCCTTTTTTGAAACTGCGCTTTGCTTGCATAGTTGTCACCATCCTAGCTGATGTTGTTTTCTTCTTACCCTACAAGATTATTTGTTCTCCATTGTCATCGAAAGCACTCATTGGATTTGTCATAAAAATACACTTTAGTCCTATGAAGATACAACCAGTCCACACCCAACAACATACTGTATGATCCCAATGACAATATATTCAAGTGTGCTGATGTAGGCATGTCATTCAACTCGAAAGCTCAAGCTCTTAGCCAATGATGAATTCTCCTCTTTTTACCTGTATCCAACTACACTAACCAAGATTCTGCATGCACTTCTTTATTCAAACCACACTTATCCACCAAGTCAGGGTTAACATAACTATAATTAGATCCAGGGTCAATCGAAATAGAAACACCTTGATCACAAAACTTATTGTCAATCTCATGATAAATTCCTGATGATTAACATGTTTGTTATCCAGTGATGCATAGATACGAGGAATTCTCTGCCCAACATCCCCAACAGTTTGCACCTCATGTGAACTATAGATTTGAGGCCTACCACCCCTATTCTATGGACAATCCCTTCCAATATGCTCCTTACCACATTTCCAACACTACAACTATCTTGTACCATCACCTTTATTCTGTTGTTGTGACCCATGTCCCTGTCAAGCTACGTCGGAATTCTTGTATGGTGCAACATTCTCTTTCTCTTCTGCATTTTGAGGCCTTGTTCTTTTTGGCTGCCATTTAAATTTACCTTTATCTTTCCCTTTCCATCCTTGTTGAGATTCACTCTTATGCTTTGACTGCTCATAACAATGTTTCAACTTCCCAATAACTTCCTCAAGTGACCGAGGCTCATCATACTCAATTTGATCTCTATATGCTAATGGCAATCCACTGACAAATATTTGAACTTTAGCCTTTTCATCCTTAAGATATGGTACATACATCAAAAGTTCCAAGAACTTGGTCGTATATTCCTTATTTGCCTTTGATCCCTTTTTGAGCTCATAGAATTCCTTAGATTTGTTGTCATAGTACCTTTCTAAGAAGTATTTATTCCTGAAAAGTCTCTTGAATTCATGCCAACTCAACTTTTCTATCCTGATGTCTCTGACCCCCTTTACATCTTCCCACTAGATGTCTACTTTCCCTTTGAGGCTGAAGATAGCTACTTTGGCCTTCATATTCTCTGTGTACTCATGTAGTTCAAAGAACTTTTGCATCCCAAGTAACCAAGCCTCTGCATCCTCCAAATTCTTTAAATATCCAGCAAAAGTAGGTGGCTTAGCTTTCTTAAACTCATCTGACAAATATCCCATGTCACTCATGTAAGGGTGATAACGATGACGATCATAGTGTCTGTCAGAAACATAACTAGAATAGTACTTGTGTCCATTACCTCTCTTATACAGAGTGTCCAAGAACATGCCATCTCTAACTGTGCCATCCCTATATGACTTGTTCCCACCTTGAGATCTACTGCCATATGCCCCATTAGTCCTATGCTCCTACCCATGGCTGATACGAAGTAGTCTCTGTCTCTACAATTCTAACAAACTCTAAAGGGTTATTGCATTTACTCCTTATTTCTCCTATGCCTGCATGATTATGTCATTATCTACCTTGCAACTCCTTAATTCTTCCTTCAATCTTCTCAATGTGTCTGCTAAGGCAGAAGAATGCCCAACACCACACTTCTCATATAATCCATAGGGAGTGTCTCGTGAACTGTAGTCTACCATATTTCTAGTCATCTTTGATATTCTTCCTGCAAGGTATATGATGTTAGCTAAACCAAAATATAAATATAATCAACATACCTGACTATAGTTCGGGGAGGATATATCATCTGTAATATCAACCATATTAGCACAATACATGTATAAACATAATCATAACAACATATAGATGTCATCCTAACCATAGTCTAGTCATCAATGCATGACCATTTCAACCACACATCATGACCTCATAGCAA
>APFE030146074.1:2221-54658 GCA_000404065.3 Pinus taeda
AGGGTCTACCACAGGCCCGAGCGAAACCCCTCAACAACAAAGGCATCCCCTTGAAGCCAAAACAACTCTGATACCAAATGTAGGTTTTAACCCCGTACAAAAATTACCTGCATACGAATTCTAAATCACCAGAAAATAAAAATGTGAGAGAATAACACATAAAACACGTATACATAGAGATTTCCCACTGGGTTCCAAAATCGGGACTACCAGCTTGATTTTTCATTATTTTCCTTTCAATGTTACAATACATATTTATACATGACGAAGCATCCAATACCATGGATCGAAAAACCATCGCGTCCAAAACCATGGACCGAAAACCATCGCGTCCAAATAACATGTGTGCAAATCATGCACAAAACCATAGGTGGGTCCGCCCAACCTAACATAGGGTCCAAAACCAAAATTTTATGGGGCGCTGCCCCGGACCCCATAAAGTGGGGTTACAGGTACACCTCAAAACCCCTGTTAACTATGTGGAAAGAATATAACACAAACCAACAGGGTGCAGGTAACCACACTTTATGTGGTCCGGGCAATGCCCCAAAAAATTTTGGCTTTGGAACCTATGTTAGGTTGGGTGGACCCACCTATGGTTTTGTGCATGAGTTTTGCACATGTTTTTGGACATGATGGTTTTTGGTCCATGGTTTTAGGTCCGATGGTTTTTGGTCCATGGTATTGGATGCTTCGGCATGTATAAATATATATTATAACATTGAAAGGAACATAATGGAAAATCAAGCTAGTAGTCCCAGTTTTGGGATCCAGGGGAAAATCCCTGTGTATATGTGTTTTATGTGTTATGCTTACACATTTTTTATTTTGTATGTTTTAGAATTCGTATGCAGATAATTTCTGTATAGGGTTAAAACCTACATTTGGTATCGGAGCTGTTTTGGCTTCAAGGGGACGCCTATGTTGCTGAGGGTTTTCGCTCGAGCCTGTGGTAGACCCTATTTAGTGGGAGATCTATAGAATCAATTCTAGTGGTGAAAGAAGATGGCGAGCAGTGGAAAGATAGAGATTGAGAAATTTAATGGTCAAAGTTTTGAGTTGTGGAAAATCAAGATGGAGGATCTATTGGTGGATAAAGATTAGTGGATCACGATAGATTTGGGTACTAAACCAATGGGAGTGTCTGATGAAGAATGGAAGAAGTTGGATCGGAAGGGAAAGAGAACAATACAATTGTGTCTCAAATTATGTATTAGGGGAAGCTACGGTGAAGGCTTTGTGGGACAAGTTAGGGACTTTGTACCAATCTAAGTCTCTAGTGATTAAATTGTTCCTGTGGAAAAAGCTGTATAACTTGAGAATGAAAGATGGAGACTCGGTGCCAAAGCATCTGAAGGTGTTTAATACTATGGTAAGTCAACTATCATCTGTTGATATCAAAATTTCAAATGAATATAGGTGCATTAGTTTGTTGTGTTCTCTTCCAGATTCGTGGGATAGTCTGGTTATTACAATAGGTAGCAATGTAACTGCCTTGCAGTTTGATGAAATAGTCTCATCCTTTCTGATGGAGGAGATGAGATGGAAAAAGATGGAGAGCCAGAGTGGTGATCCCTTGTCTGTACGAGGATGGTCCCAGAACAAAAACAAAAGTAAGTCATTGAGTGGGAGATCTAAATCTGTAGGAAAACCTGTAAAGGTGGTGTGCTGGAAATGCAGAAAGGATGGGCACTATAAAAGGGAATGCAAATCTAAAGCTCCTAATAAAGGAAAGGGATCTGATGATGCTCCTTCTGCAGAGGCGAAAACCACCTCAGATGAAGGTGGGGATGTGTACTTGGCTTCTTCAAGTACACATGTAGATCATGAGGCATGGTTGATTGATTGAGGTGCATCCTTTCACTTCACTCCCCATAGGGAGTGGTTCTATGAGTATGAGAAATACGATGGTGGTGATGTCTTCTTAGGGGATGATAGGAAGGCCAGAATCGTTGGTCATGGAAAAGTAAAGTTGAAGTTTCAAGGTGGAAGGGTTAGAACACTTCTAGGTGTTCTGCATATTCCTACATTGGCCAGAAATCTGATTTCTCTAAGTAAGCTGGATGATGCAGGTGTAAAAATAGTGTTCAAAAAGGATAACTACAAGATGGTTCGAGGAACACTGGAATTGATATGGGGAGTTCAGATTGGAACTCTGTACAAGCTGCAAGGTAGCACTATTGTTGATGGGTGCAATAGTTTTGTGGTTCCTGAAAGTGGAGCATAAAATCTAGTGGTCTTTGGAAAGAAGACCATGTTGTGGCATCAAAGGCTTGGACATATTGGACAAAAATACCTTCGAATACTTCATGGTAAAGGTATGGTAGAAGGTATGAGTAATAGCTCTTTGGATTTTGATTTCTATGAAAATTTTGTATATGGAAAGAAGAATCAGGTGAGTTTCCCCTCTGGTGGTACAAGGGTGAAAAATATATTAGAGCTTGTGCATAGTGATATGTTTGGACCTATGAAGGTTCCATCACTAGGTAAGTCTGTGTACTATGTATCATTTATATATGACTTCTCAAGGAGTACATGGATATATTTCCTTAAGAAGAAATCTGAAGTCTTTGACACGTTTAAAGATTTCAAGGCTCTGGTGGAAAACCAGACAGAGAAGAAGATAAAGGTGTTGAGGACAGATAACGATGGAGAGTTTTACAGTAAGGAATTTGATGAATTCTGTAAGAAGTGTAGTATAGCATGGCAAAAGACTACCCCATATACACCTCAGCAAAATGGAGTTTTAGAAACAATGAAAAAGACGTTGATGGAAAGGGCAAGAAGCATGCTCAGTGGTTCCAAGTTAGGACAGGAATTTTGGGCAGAGGTGGTGGAGACAGCGTGTTACCTAGTTAATAAATCACCTTCATCAGCGTTGGAGGATAAAACTCCGGAATAGGTATGGACTGGTAAGAAACCCTCTCTTTCACATCTGAGGGTATTTGGATGTGATGCATATGTACATGTTCCAAAGGATAAATGAACCAAGTTGGATAGTAAATCTGAAAAGTGCATCTTTATTGGGTATAAGGATGGTTTAAAGGGTTATAAGCTTTGGAACCAAGTAACAAGGAAGGTTGTGTACAGCTGAGATTGGGCATTCAGAGAGTTGAAAGATGTTATTAAACATGAAGTCCAACCAAAGGAACCTGAGAAGATAGTTTGAGCTAAAGGAGGAAAAATCGGACTCTACAACAGAGAAGGAATCAGAAGATGAAGAGCCACAAACTCTGGGTGTAAGAAGATTAGTTCAAGAAAGAAGACAGCCAGAAAGGTATAGTTCATCCACTTTCTGTTCAATTTTTTCTTTATCTATTACTAATGATGATCCCAAAACTGTGAAGGAAGCAGTAAATTCAGAGGATGGAAAACTTTGGAAAGAGGCCATGGTTGATGAAATGGCATCTTTGCACAAAAATGAGGCTTGGGATCTGGAGGAGTCGCCAGTTGGAAGGAGACCCATTGGCAACAAATGGGTGTTCAAGAAGAAGACAAATGCAGAAGGAAAGGTGGAGAAATACAAATCTTGGTTGGCAGAAAAAGGTTATTCCCAGGTGTCGAGAATTGATTTTAGTGATATTTTTTCTCATGTTGCCAAGGTAACTTCTATTAGATTACTTTTATCTCTTGCTAATGCTTTTGATTTTGAGGTAGAAAAGATGGATGTGAAGACAAAATTTCTTCATAGGGATCTGGAAGAGAAAATATACATGAAGCAACCTGAAGGATATGTGGTGAAGGGTAAGAAAGAACTGGTATGCAAGTTAAAGAAGTCTTTGTATGGGTTAAAATAGTCACCAAGGATGTGGTATAAAAAATTTGATACATTTATAAGGGGACTTGGCTTCGCGAGAAGCAAAGTAGATCATTGTGTGTATTTTAAATTAATTGGTGACCATGTTATTTATTTGGTCTTATATGTGGATGATATGTTTCTAGTTGGAAATGACAAAGAAATTCTCCACGATTTGAAGACCCAATTGTCCTCCAAATTCAACATGCAATATCTTGGTGTTGCAAACTATATTTTGGGCATGGAAATTAAAAGAGATTAGATAAAGAGGAAGCTCTAGTTAAACTAGAGGAAGTATGTCGAGACAATATTGTAGAGATTTAATATGTAGGATAGTAAATCGGTGAAAGTTCCTATTCCTATAGGTGTAAATTTATCTGTTGAACAGTGTCCCAAGACACAAGAATAGGAAGAGTATATGTCCCATGTTCCATATGAAAGTTCAATTGGTAGCCTGATGTATGCAATGGTCTGTACTAGACCAGACATTGCACATGTAGTGGGAGTATTGAGTACATTTATGTCAAAACCAGGAAATGAGCATTGGATAGCAGTGAAGCGGGTTTTCAGGTATTTGCATTGGATTAGTGATTATGGTTTGTGCTATCAAGGAAGACCACCATTGGACAGAGTGTTGGATATTCATGGCTTTTTTGATGCAGACTGGGATGGAGATATGGATCAGAGAAGATCTACAAGTGGGTATGTGTTTAACCTATTTGGAGGTGCAGTCAGTTGGATGAGTAAGAAACAATCTGTAGTGGCACTATCAACAATAGAGGCAAAATACATGGAAGCCACTCATGCAAGCAAGGAAGCAGTTTGGTTGCAGATATTGTGTTCCAATATGGGGTTAGAACGGGGAGCTATAAGGATAGACTGTGATAGCCAAAGTGCAATTTTTTTGGCAAATAACCCTGCATATCATTCAAAGACAAAGCACATTGATGTTCAGTATCACTTTGTGAGGGATATGATAGAAGACAAAAAGGTGTTGCTGGTAAAGGTGGACTCTTTGAAGAATACTACAAGTGCATTGACAAAATCTGTGAGCTCCGAGAAGTTATCTTGGTGTAGAGAAACAATGGGCATTGCAGGCCCAGATAAATGACTAAGTTCTCTTGTGCCCCCCTGTGGAAAGAAAACAACAAGTGGGAGAATGTTGGGTTGTGTCATATTCTTTTTGGACTAGCCCACTTAGTTAACCATAGGGTTAAAGGGGAGGCGGAGCCCCCCCTTCGCTACACCAATTATGTAGCTCGAGGGTCACAGGGGATTTGAGGGGTGTAGGTAACCCCACTTTATGGGGCCCGAGGCAATGCCCCAGAAAATTTTGGTTTTGGAAACTATGTTAGGTTGTGCAGACCCACCTATGGTTTTTTGCATGATTTTCTCACATGTTTTTGGACACGATGGTTTTTTGTCCATGGTTTTAGACACGATGGTTTTTGGTCCATGGTTTTAGACATGATGGTTTTCGGTCCATGGTATTGGATGCTTCGGTATTTATAAATATGTATTATAACATTGAAAGGAACATAATGAAAAATCAAGCTAGTAGTCCTGGTTTTGGGATCTAGGGGAGATCTTTGTGTATATGTGTTTTATGTGTTATGTTGTCTCATTTTTTATTTTCTATGTTTTAGAATTCGTATGCAGGTAATTTTTGTACAATGTTAAAACCTACAAGACTCCAGTGGCATGTTTCAACATATCTACATCCTTTTTATTTCTTGCAACAACTGCCAAATTGAAGTGACAATACTTAACTTTCAGTGTGAGATTGTGCCATTGAAGACGGAGCCAGAGTCGAAGGAGATTCCACAGGAGGGTTAGAAGAAGTAGATGAATTTATTTCTCCTTGTATCACTGCAGGTGTAATTTTTTTTCCACAAATTCAATTTTTAGATGCATATTACAATAGGCAAGATTTTCAAGTGAAGGTAACTGTCATATTGTCTTCACCATTAATTCACTCAAATGGATTTGACATAATATTTCACCGCCCAGGCAATGCTCATAATCTTAATCACTAATGATGGATCAGGAAACACAACCATGCCAAAGGACATGAGCTTTCCAACTTTTAACAGTGGTGTCATCGAACACCATTACACCATTGTGTTATCTCCTCGCAGCGGTTAGACTGACTGCTCAAACTAGACACCACAACTCACACCTACACTCGAATCTAGCACTCAACACACAATCTATTTATATGCCTCCACCATCAACTCCAATACCAGTTGTTAGAGTAAAGAGAAGCAAAAGATTAACAAAGACAACACAATTGCATTAGATAAACAGAGAAAATATATTACTAATGGAGAATGAAATCCCACTTAACATTCCACAAAGGCCTTGGTTTCTTGCATTCCTTGGCCAGAGAAATTACAAATTTATAGAGGCAGAAGAAAGATCTAGAATCTACATGTGAAATTCATGGACTCTGTGGTGGGTGGAAGTTGGTTGTGGATGGCTGAAGAATTTTTGCGTGTGCAGCAATCGGTGCCAAATGGTGTTGTCAACATTCGGCATCAACATCTTCGTTGTGGCTTCACGTGTAACAAGTAATTCCACCAATGAGGTATCATTATTTTTCCATATTCACATTTCCACTAATGTGTCATGAGAGACCAGAATTAGCTTGCACCCATCTAGAGTCATTTGATTTTTTGTACTAGAAAGAAATCTTTAGTCTACTTGGTAACGTATGCTATATTTGGGTGGGAAATTTCATTATGTTGTATCATCCCTCTAGAACTATTTGATTAATGTTGCACCATAAGTTCTCATATCGACAAGAAAATAAAGTGTAGGATTCATTTGGACCCACCCTATATGTATACCATGTTCCTAGAGATCTAGCACATAACATGGTTGCCTAAATAGGTGTCTTGGTAGATGTATTAATGTCTATAGGATTACCACTTGCTTACTCTTTATATTCAAATTGATGTTAGGTCCTAAAGTGCAATGGGCCCCCAATCAATTTGTCTGGTACTAATGTTCTTTCCAAAGGTATGGTTAGCTGCAAGCTAGTATTTTTTTTGAGATAGTATGCCTATAAGTGAATGGAGGAATATAAACACTATGGTCTAGAGATGGAAGTGAGTTACTTGGGTGTATAACCATTAGATGATTATCATGTGATGATGTAGACATAATTTTGAGTAGGAATGATAAGATTGTAATAGAGAGGACAAATATGTTGTTCTAGATTCACTAAAGGGATTTTAGAGTTTAAATCAAATGATGATAGTGAAAGTTCTTGTAGTGGTAGTGGAGATCAAATGTATAGAAAATATGTGTATGTTAACCTGATAATGCAATATAAATCAAAGCAAAATACTATGACCTACTTCTACTATCAATTTGTAGAAGCTTAAAGATCGAGCTAAATAATATAACCAGAAGATGAATAATCAATGGCACAATACACATGAAAATAGTTTGGGGAATGCCTTAGCTAAAACCCCCATACTATTGTATTATCATACATGGTGGAAATACATAGGAATTATACAAAGCCTTAGCTCTCACAGCTAGCCAGCTCTCAGTACAATCCTCACAGATGTTCACATGCAATCCTGGCTTCTCTCCAACCTTCCTCTCTGCTATCCAAGCTCATATTTCCTTACATTGTTCCTTGTGGATTATTTCCCTTTACCAGGTGGAAAACCTTGCCTCCATAACTGCACAATCCTCAAGGATGAATCCTTGACTACATGCATGAGTTTTATCCATGAGAAAACACATGCAACTGATATTACACTGTCCTTAAACATTAACCTTAACTGGGTCTTTCTCATAATAGACATGCATGAGTTTTTGATGAGGGAATCTTCAGTTAAATGGAGTAGCACTCGTTGAGTGCATTAATCCATCAATTGACTATTAACTGACTATTAGTTCCTCAAATAGTTTGGAACTAATTTAACTGGACTTAACTCAGTAAATTCAGTTAACTAATTACAACTCAAACATAAATAAATCTTATCTCCTTAATTTAAGGGATAACTCTTGCATGACTTCCAAAAGATTTTTAACTTGAATTTCTCCAACTAATTAATTTAAAATAAATTAATTAATTATTTCCAAGTAGCTGTTAAGACTAAATTCGATTTTAGTTCACAATTTAATTCAAGGACAAATTAAATTGGAATATTCTTGTTGTCGTATTTCAACACTCCCTCTCAACAAGAAAGGGACTATTTACTGCCCCGACCCTGTCTCTATGTAACTCAAATTTACACTTTGACAATGCCTTTGTCAAAATGTCAACATCTTGCTCCTCTCTCGAAATATACTACAACAACATGATCCTCCTTGCTACACAGTCTCTATGATGATGATACTGGATGTCGATGTGCTTGGACCTATCATGAAATACTAGATTCTGAGAGAGTTAGATACAACTCTTATTATCAAAATAGATCATAGTTGGGTCCATCCTCTGATCAAACAAACCAACTAGGATTTTCCACATCTCGATGGCCTCACATGATGCCTGACTTGCAACCATGTATTTTGCCTCTGCCGAGCTGAGTGTAACCAACCTCTGTTTCCTGTTGTACCAAGAAATTGCCACTAAACCAAGGTTTAAAATCCCTCCTAATGTGCTCTTCCAATCTGATGGGCTCCCTACCCAATCTGCATCAGTAAAGCCCTGTAGCTTCACTCCCTCTGTTTGTCTGTATCATAATCCATACTAAGATGTGCCTTTGAGGTATCTCAATACATGCTTTTTTACCTTCCAAAATATCTTAGTAGGCTGAACCATCACTTGACTTAGTTGGTTCACCGCATAACACAAATCTGGTAATGTGTTCACTAAGTACATTAGCAAACCCACAAGCTACCTATACACAGTAGCCTCTGCCACTTCTCTTGAAGTAGCAACCTCCTTCCTCTAGTTACTTGCTAGAGGAGTCTACATGGGCTTGCACTTCTCCATGTGGAATCTCTTGAGTATCTTGTTGGAATACTTGCCTTGAGACACAAACAACTCCCCATCCTTCTACCACACTTCCATGCCAAGGAAGTAATGCATGAGACCCATGTATTTCATTTCAAATTCTCTTGCAAGGTCCTCCTTGCAAGACACAATCAAATGATTATCACTAGTCAATATAAGATCATCAACATAAAGTACGATGATCAACAGTTTAACTTTCACCACGATCTGGTACAAGTTCCCATCCACTTCACTCTTTGTGAAGCCCAACCCAGTGAAGTAGTTGTCTCTCTTGGTGTACCAGGCATTAGGTGCTTGCTTCAACCCGTAAAATACTCTCTTGAGTTGGCACACGTGCGACTCATGATCGAAGGTCTCAAAACCTTCCGGCTACTCTATGTACACCTCTTCCTCAATCTAGCCATTAAGGAATGCAGTCTTCACATCCATTTAATGGATCTTCCAACCCATTTGTGTTGATAGCGCCAACATAGATTTGATAGATGAGTACCTTGCAACAAGAGCAAAAGTCTCATCATAGTCAATCTGCTTGACTTGTCAAAAGCCACGGGAAACAAATCTTGCCTTATGCTTCTCCACACTACCATCAATAGCTTTATTTACCTTGTAAAGCCAATGAGAACTCACAACTAACTTGTTCTTTGGTCTCAGGACCACGTCCCAAACACTGTTACAAACTATGGAGTCATACTCCTCCACCTTAGCATCAACCCAAATTGACTGCTTCACTGCTTCCTCAAAGAAATATGGATTAGTCTCAACACATTCCCCAGCAAGGGCCATGTATCCAGTGTACCTCTTAGGTGACCTCCTCTATCTACGCTGAGAAGATAGTGTTCCCACATTCTCTCTCGCATCCTCCAAAAATATGTCAGCTTCTTTTGTGCGCTTCCGTCCATCTCTAGAAGACTCTGCTTGAGTGGATGTCTCCACTCCTGGAACCTCTGCATCTAGCTGCTTTGCATCAGTCTAAGGCTCCTCCTCCTTAGGAACCAACAGTTCCTCCACAGCCTATAGTTGGAGCTCCCTCTCAAGGGAAACTCGCATGGCCTTCTGCTCATCAAACTTGAGATCTCTACGAACTACTATCCTCCGACTGGTAGGAAAGTACACTCGATAGTTGTGAGGTGTATCATTGTACCCCATAAATATCCTCGACTCTGTTGTTGGCTCAAGCTTCTTCCATGCATCCTTTGTCACATGGAAATACACTGATGAGCTAAAGATCCTGAAGTGACCCACATTTGGTCTCTTACAGGAGGAAGCTTCCTTTGGTGTCTTCATCCCAAGTATGTGATGAGGGATTCTATTCTACAAATAGACTGTTATGTTGCATGCCTCAGCCCCAAGTGAAGTGGTAGGCCTCGGTCATGCAACATTGCCTGTGCTGCCCATACAATAGTTATGTTCTTCCTCTCAGCCACCCCATTCTACTGTGGGTTATGAGATGCCATCAACTTTCGTTTAATTCCTTAAACTCTTGAGAGACACATTCTCCACCGTTGTTGCTTCTTAAGGCCTTGATCTTCTTCCTTGACTCTTTCTCGACCAAAGCTTTGAACTCACAAAACTTTGTGAAGGTTTGGTCCTTCTTTTGCATGAAATAAATCCAACATTTACGAGAATATTCATCAATGAAAATCAAATAATACCTTTACTTCGTTGTGGATTTCATTAAGAATGGTTCGCACAAATCAGTATGAACTCGCTCTAAGATAGTCTCTGTTTGATTATCTTGATCATGAAAGGAAGACTTGGTGTACATTCCCAAGGTACAAGCTTTTCATGTGTCAAATTACACAAGTTTACCTTTGGGAAGTCCTGAAGATATCTGCTGCATTATCTTCAAAGCCCCATGATGAAAATGGCCCAACCACCTGTGCCACAACTTGCCAATGTCTTTGCTTTGCAGCAATTCTGCTTTCATACTCAATGTTTCACAATCATCTACCTCTAGTTTATAGAGATTCTTCACCTGAATCTCTATCCTCGTATTCTAACCCATGGCTATATGTCTTATGAACACCTTTCCTTTACTGAAGGCAACATCATAGCGTTTTTCCTCCAACATCGTGACCGATACCAATTTCTTCTTCAGTCCAGGCACATACATCACATCTGTTAAGGTGAGAGGAGTTCCATGCTCCCTCTGAAAAGCAATCGTGCCCACTCCTGAAACACTATACCTTCTGTTGTCACCCATATCTATGCGCATCTTGAGGTCTTTTTCCTCCAAGGCACTGAATAAATTTTGATCACCGGTCATGTCGAATAAGGCTCCACTGTCAAGATACCAAACACAACCCATCATCAATGACACCATGCATGCAATGAGGGTAAAGTCCATTTCGAACTGAGAGGCTAATGCCTCATCTTCCGATCCTCCGAGGATCGCTTCTTGGACTTCTCTGATGGCTAATTAGTCGCATAATGTCCCATCTTATGACAATTAAAGCATCTTACTTTAGACATGTCACCCTTCTTCCCTCCATGAGAAGAATTCGATTTGAAATGGGAATCCTTCCCCTTCCCTTTCCTTGCCTTACTTGATAATGCCAAATTTTCTTCATTATCATTATTGGATGAGGAACCATCTCGTGTGCTCCTCCTGATCTCCTCTTGCATGAGATCCGACAATACTTGTTCCCAATCCAGCAGTTTCTCCCTTCCATTCACATAGTCCTGGTAGTTATTCCAACTCTTTGGAAGGCTAAGGAGAGCGAGACTCACCATATCATCATCGGAAATAGTTATTCCCACACTGCCAAGCTCATCTCTGCAGGTGGTGAGCTTGTTCAGATATGTGGAAATAGTATCACCCTTCTCCATTTTAATTCTTTGAAACTTATCCTTAAGTGCCAATTTCCTCTGGTTGCTACTATTCTGGTAGAGGTCCTTCAATGTCTTCCACATTGAAAATGGAGTATCCTTCCCATGGAGACTCGAGATAATATGGTCTCAAACTCCCTTAAAGATGATTGATCTAGCCTTCGCCACACACTTCTTCCGCTCAGCCAACTCTTGTATATTAGTTGAAGATGGCTTTAGGATTTCTTGACCAATGAATTCCTTCAAGCCACTGTCTTCTAATACAGCCTCCATTCTATCTTTCCATCCTATGTAATTCGAGCTACCTTCCAAGGCATACTTGAGTCTCAAGCCATAGAATGTCATTGGCCAACCTTGAAATATGATATGAATTCGATTTGCACCTACAACCCTAAACTTCAAACTTTGAATTCTATTCACAGCTCCGATACCATGTAAAAAATCTATGTAGGTTAACTCGATAATGCAATATAAATCAAAGTAGAATATTATAACCTACTTCTACTATCAATTTGTGGAAGCTTAAAGATCAACCTAAACAATATAACCAGAAGAAGAAGAATCAATGGCACAATGCACATGAAAATACTTTGGGGAGAGCCTCAACTAAAAACCTCATACTATTGTATTATCATATATGGTGGAAATACATAGAAATGATAGAAAGCCTTAGCTCTCACAACTAGCCAACTCTTAGTACAATTTTCATAGATGCTCACAGGAAATCTTGGCTTCTCTCCAACCTTCCTCTCTACCCTCCAAGCTCCTATTTCCTTATGTTGTTCCTTATGGATGATTTTCCTTTACCAAGTGGAAAACCCTGCCTCCAAAACTGCGCAATCCTCAAGGAGGAATCCTTGAGTGCATGCATGAGTTTTATCCATGAGAAAACACATGCAACTAATAGTACATTGTCCTTGAACATTAATCTCAACTGGGTCTTTCTCAGAATAGACATGCATGAATTTCAGATGAGGGATTCTTTAGTTAACTAGAGTAGCATTAGTTGAGTTCATTAATATATCAACTGATTGTTAACTCACTATTAGTTCCTCAAACAGTTTGAAACTAATTTAACTAGACTTAACTGAGTAAACTGAGCTATCTAATTACAATTCAAATATAACTCAATCTTATCTCCTTAATCTAAGGGATAACTCTTGCATGACTTCATAAAGACTTCTAACTTGAATTTCTCTAACTAATTAATTTAAAATAAATAAATTAATTATTTCCAAGTAGCTGCTAAGACTAAACTCGATTTTAATTCACAATTTGATTCAAGGACAAATTAAATTGGAATATTCTTGTTGCCATATTTCAACAAAATGGTGATAGACAAAGAAAGGTAAGGTTTGTGTGTTGTGATCAACAAAAGCAATGTACATATTGAAATGTGAATCACTTGTATTTGCATAAGGTATATGATAATATGTATAAATTCCATGTGGTTGTCCCTAAAAAAAATAACTTATAGCTTTCTTATAGTGGATACTTAGGAAAAATATTATAGTGGTATGTAAGCATTGATTTTCTAAATTGTGTATTTTCTATCTCTATGAGATGAGGTATGTTATTTGTATATACTTTGATCTATGTATAAAAGATGTAACATGCATATCATTTTAAGACATGGATGGGTACACATATCCCTTTGCCATGTGTGAGTGATGATATGGATAACTCATTCCATACCGCGTAGAGACTTTTGTGATAGAGTTGTTATACACTTGGAGTAGCCCATGTGTTGACTATATGCTCTATGAGTAGGCGATATTAGTTGTAGGAACTTGGAAGCCTGTTCGACCTAAAACTAAAGTTATATGTACATTCAATAGTGTGCATCAAAAAATCAAATGAATCATACACCTACAAAACATCCCATTGAATTAGTAGTTACATTAAACCAAATATAAACTCTATTGATTGAGAAATTGTTTGGTTCATAATGAAATATATATCATACCAAATATAAACTTTTTTTTTTTAAAAAGTTATTTGAGTCATGCTGGAATATTTTGTTATAAACATAAACATAATGGAAAAGTGAACCTAGCATAGATTGGGACAAATACTTGTTAAGGAGAGATATCGGAATGAGTAACCCATACTTTATCCTAATTTCTGGTTTGCCAAAACCATATCTGTTCATTCATTTCTTTACTCTCGAAATTAATTACTATTCTTTCATTTCTTTATTGGCCACTTTTATTACTAATTACCAACGTAATCTCACACATATTTCTGTGTTTCATTCATTTCAATATACATGACCACTCCCCACATGAATTAAAGTAAAAAACGAGATACATAGCTAAAAAATAAAAATATAAAATTGTCATTCCCGGAGGTGCACGCTATGGAAAAGCGTGCACTGTGCATGCACTGGGTTAACATCACATCGTCCACGAAAAAAGACATCTCGGAACATAATTTGCGAATAATTTACATTATTTTTCGTTGTAGGATCGTGCCCCGGATTTAAATATCAAATCATCTTGTTCACTATACTCTACCTCATCAGTAGAATATGCCGGAGAAGGCTGACAGACATACGCCCATTCATTAAAGGCCAGGCTGTTCGAGGGCAACTAATAATTCATAACATTGTGAAGACACCAAAGGTAGAGATTTTTACTCTTGGTTTCTCTTGAAAATGACATTTCTTGTGAATTGAATAATGGTTTTTTGGTAGGGGAGGGGCTGGGTCTTTTGAAAATGGCGAATTGAAGATGGGAAAGCAATGAATATTGGATTTCTTAAAAAAAAATCTTTTGAAAATGACAATTTTTATATAAACCGAAAATGGAAATGATATATAAATATATTATTCTCTTGCCTAAATAATATTAAATAACAGGGGCATATTGCATGCTAATAAAATATCTGATAATATGAGATGATACCAAAAATTGGCACATGAAGATCCGTGGAATCTGCAAACACGCGCTTCCCAATAGATTCTACCCGGTTTGCAGCAGTAGTATAAATATTGGAAAAAATATTTATGCTCCACATTATTCTGCGTAAAACTCGTTGAAGAAAGCAGCTTAGATAAGAAATAGAATATATGCTACGCTGCATTTGTAGAGTGACCATCACACCCATGAGAGAGAGCGCGCCATAAAAACATAAAACTTTCAAAATTAACAAATTCGGCGACCCATCGCACTCTGCCTATGCAGAAAGGTTCCCACAGCCTCCAAGCAACCGGATTTCATTTCAAAGCTCGAGAAACATGCAATTTGAAGTCTTGAGGAACGAAGTCAATTCCCTGAGCGAGGCGTACTAAAGTCAATAGGAAGCACGAGCACAAAAGGTCAAAAGGCAAGCACACGCATATTGTTTTAAGAACGGTTTATGATGAGTGTTTAAAATTCATATAATAGGAGACTTATTTTATAACTCAATATATATAGCCAATATGTAATAGGTAAGTATGTCAAATTTTTTATAATATAATAATAATAAAATAAATTAATATTTTTCTCAAAGAAAAATGAAAAAATAATCATATAGATAAGAAAACCACAGTGCAATTCAATATAAAGAATAGAAAATCTTATTCCAAAATCTTTTAATGTTTATTTTAATTAAATATTTGTAAAATAAGCTTTTAAAAGAGAAAACCATATCTTATGGATATATTAGAATTTTTAATGACATAAATATTTCCATGTCAAAGTTGTAATATTTGAGAATATTATTTTTGTTATCATGCCATATAAAAAATATCTAATATTAATATTAATACCAAGTGTCTTTATTTTAGAATTTATAATATTTATCTTAAGGTTTATATACTTTGAGTTTATAATATTAATCCCTTGGGTTTAATATTATTCCCTTGGGTTTGTAATCCCTTGGGGTTTTAGTATTCACCCCTTGGGTGTATTATAATCCCTCGGGTTTAATATTATTCCCTTGGGTTTGAAATCCCTTGGGGTTTTAGTAGTAACACCTTGGGTTTATTATAATCCCTTGAGTTTATTATAATCTTTTGGGTTTATTAATCGAGGGGTTCATATTCCTAGGGTATAATATTATTCATAGGATTTATAATATTAATCATTGGGTTGAATATAAATTCCTTGGGTTTATTATCATGGTCAACCATGGTCAATAACAATGGTGACATTGTGTCAGAGATTGTCTCATTGCCCATTATCACATTGTAACAACAATGGTTAACCATGGTCCAACATTGCATTATTATAATGATTGTGTCAGTATGAAATCAACCATGGTAAATGAGGGTCAGCCATGTTTAATTTGGGGTTTATAATATTTATCTTAGGTTTTATATACCTTGGGTTTATAATATTACTTCCATGGGTTTAATATTATTCCCTTGAGTTTATAATCCTTTGGGTTTTTAGTATTAATCTCTTAGGGTTATCATTCCCTTCATTTTATAATATTGATCCTTTGGGTTTAATAATCTAAGAGTTCATATTCCTTAGGTGTAATATTATTCAAAGGGTTTATAATATTAATCAATTGGTTTAATATAAATCCCTTGGGTTTATAATCATGGCCAACCATGGTCCAATGTTGCATTCTAATAAACGTTGTCTCAATATGAAAATATACCATGGACAACCATGGTCAACGATGGTCAACCATGCTCCAATGTCATATTCTGACAAATATTATTTCAATATCAAAATAAATCTTCGTCAACGAATGTCTAGCGTTGCATTGTGAGAAAGATTGTCTCACAATGTGTATTAATCCCTTGGTTTAAATATTATTCCCTTGGGTTAATGATACTCCCTACAGTTTTTAGTATTAATCCCTTAGGTTTATAATATCAACCCATTAGGTTTATTAATACGAAACTCATTGATATTATATATCTAAGGGAATAGCAAATCCAATGGATTAATACAATAAACCCCAAGGAATATAAACCCAAGGGAATAATATTAAACTGAAGGGATTAATACTATAAGCCCTAGGTATATAAAACATAGTCCCTTGGGGTTTTAGTATTAAACCCTTAGGTTTATTATTCTTTTGGGTTTCTGATATCAATCCCTTGGGTTTATTGTTCCATTAGGTTTATAATATCAATCATTGTCAACCATTATCAATCATAGCCAACCATGGTCAAACATGCTTGAATGTCGTATTGTGACAAGGATTTTCTCACCATGAAAATAAACCATGTTTATTTTAGTGTTTGTAATATTTATATTTCGGTTTACCAATGTTGTGTTTATAATATTAGTCCCTTGGGTTCATAATTCCTTGGGGTTTTAATATTAATCTTTTGGGTTTATTATTCCTTTTCATTGATAATATCAATCCCTTAGGTTTATAATATCAATCATGGTCAACCATTGTCAATCATAGCCAACCATGGCTGAATGTCTCATTGTGACAATGATTATCTAACCATGAAAATAAACCATGTTTATTTTAGTGTTTGTAGTATTTATATTTGGGTTTACCAGTGTTGGGTTTATAATATTAGGCCCTTGGGTTTAATATTATTCCCTTGGGTTCATAATCTCTTTGTGTTTAAGTATTAATCCCTTTGGTTTATTATTCCTTTGAGTTTATAATATCAATCCCTTGGGTTTATTATTCCCTTAGGTTTATAATATCAATGATGGTAAATCATTGTCAATCATAGCCAACCATGGTTGAATGTCACATTGTGACAAGGATTGTCTCACCGTGAAAATAAACCATGTTTATTTTAGTGTTTGTAATATTTATATTTGGGTTTACCAATGCTCAGTTTTTAATATTAGTCCCTTGGGTTTAATATTGTTCCCTTAGGTTCATAATCCCTTGGGGTTTTAGTATTAACCCTTTGGGTTTATTGTTTCTTGGGTTTATAATATTAATAATACCTTTGGTTTGTTAATCCTTTGACTTTAAAATATTAATTCTTAGGGTTTATTAATTCAACCATGTTTATTTTATTATTTTTAATATTTATCTTAGGGTTTCTATACCTTGGGTTTATAATATTAGTCCCTTTTATTTAATATTATTCCCTTAGGTTCATAATCCCTTGGGGTTTTAGAATAATCCCTTCGATTTATTCTTCTTTGGGTTTATAATATCAATCACTTGGGTTTATTATTCTCAAGTCAACCATGATCCAACATGGAATTGTGGTAATGATTGTCTTAATATGAAAATCAATGATGGTCAATCATGTTTATTTTGTGTTTATAATATTTATCTTAGGGTTTATATACATTGGGTTTATAATATTAGTGCCTTGGGTTTGATATTATTCCCTTCGGTTCATAATCCCTTGGGGTTTTAGTATTAATCCATTGGGTTTATTATTCCTTTGGCTTTCTGATATCAATCCCTTGGGTTTATTATTCCTTTATGTTTATAATATCAATAATGGTCAACCATTGTCAATCATAGCCAAACATGGTTAACGATGGTTGAATGTCGCATTCTGACAAGGATTATCTCACATGAAAATAAACCATGTTTATTTTAGTGTTTCTAGTATTTATATTTGGGTTTACCAATGTTGGGTTTATAATATTAGTCCCTTAGGTTTAATATTATTCCCTTGGGTTTAAGTATTAATCCCTTTGTTTTATTATTCCTTTGGGTTTATAATATGAGTCCCTTTGGTTTATTATTCCCTTAGGTTTATAATATCAATAATGGTCAACATTGTCAATCATAGCCAACCATGGTTGAATGTCGCATTGTGACAAATATTGTCTCACCATGAAAATAAACCATGTTTATTTTAGTGTTCGTAATATTTATATTTTGGTTTACCAATGTTGGGTTTTTAATATTAGTCCCTTGGGTTTAATATTATTCCTTTGGGTTCATAATTCCTTGGGTTTTAGTATTAATCCCTTGGGTTTATGTTTCCCTAGGGTTCATAATATCAATCCCTTGGGTTTATTACTAACTTAGGTTTATACTAGCACAACCATATTTACCAATGCGGTTGATATATGCTAATAGGCATATATGAAGCATATGTACAACAACATTTTTCAACGGGGTTGATATATGCCGATAGACTTTTATCAACCACATTAATAATTATTATGTGATCATTAATAACTATATAAATAAGAACAACCATATTTATATATTTATTTATTATATATATAATTATAATATATTATATTAATATTATAATAATTTAAATATTAAACTTATATTAGATCTCATTATATTTATTATATAGAAAATATAATAATTATTATATTATTATGGATAATATAGAATTTAATATTATATGATTTATATATTATTATTATTATTATCAATAATATTCTCATAATACACTATGGTCCATAATAATCAGAATTGTGGTAAGTTTGTATTTAATTATATTATTATAGATATACTATGTATGTTATATATATAAATGAATAAATTATGTTTTAGTAATACTTATGATTATTGATATTAACTATTATAATTAATACTATAAGTATAATAATATTGATATAATTAACCTCGGTTCTAGTATATAATATAAGATGGTTTACTGTTGTCCTTGGATTCATCAATATTAATCCCCTTGGGTTTATTATTAATGGTTTATATTATCGATTAGATACCAACCATGGTCAATTGTGGCCAATCATGGTTTGATCTAACATTTTGAAACAAATTGTTTCCACTTATGGTTTACATACCTTGGGTTAATAATATTAGTTCACTAGGTTTAACATTACTCCCTTAGGTTCACAATCCATCAGGGTTGTAGTATTAACCTTGGGTTTATAATATCAATCTGTTGGGTTTATTATTTGCAGTCAACCATGGTTTATTATGAAGTCAACCATGGTCCAACATGGAATTGTGATAAGGATTGTCTCAATACAAAAATAAATGATGGTTAATCATGTTTATTTTTATGTTTATAATATTTATCTTAGGTTTTATATTCGTTGGGTTTATAATATTAGTCCCTTGGGTTTAATATTATTCCCTTGGGTTCATAATCCCTTCGGGTTTTAGTATTAATCCATTGGTTTTATTATTCCTTTGGGTTTATAATATTAATCCATTGGTTTTATTATTCCTTTGGGTTTATAATATTAATCCCTTGGGTTTATTATTTCCTTAGGTTTATGATATCAATCATGGTCAACCATTGTAAATCATAGCCAACCATGGCCAGCCGTGGTTGAATGTCGCATTGTGACAAGGATTGTCTCACCATGAAAATAAAGCATGTTTATTTTAGTGTTTCTAATATTTATATTAGGGTTTACCAATGTTGGGTTTATAATATTGGTCTCTTGAGTTTAATATTATTGTCTTGGGTTCATAATCCCTTAGAGTTTTAGTATTAATCCCTTGGGTTTATTATGACCTTGGGTTTATAATATCAATTATGGTCAGCTTTATTAATCTCTTGTGTTTGTAATATCGATTCATTGAGCTTCTTAATCCCTTAGGCTTTTAATATTTATCCCTTGGGTTCACTAATTTCTTGGGTTTATAATAGTAAATGGTTGGGTTTTAGCTCCTTGGGTTTATAATATTAATAATCCCTTTGGTTTACTATCCCTTGAGTTTAAAATATTAATTCCTAGGCTTTATTAATTGAACCATGTTTGTTTTATTATTTTTAATATTTATCTTAGGGCTTTGGTAATCCCCTTGGTTTATAATATTAATCATTTTGTTTAATATTTTCCCCTTCGGGCCTCATATCCCTTGGGGTTTTAGTATTAATCTCTTGGGTATAATAATATAAATATTATTATACATACATAATGACATATAAATATATTATAATCTCTATAATAATTCATGCAAATATATAAAATATAAGAATATGGTTGTTATTATTTTTATATAGTTACTAATAATTCCATTAAATAGTTGGTCTTTAAAAAATATATTACATAATAATTCATTTATCACAACTCTAGTTAATTTATTATATCAGTTGTTTTTATTATGAATTAATTTATTATTAATTATTATTATTATTATTATTTAACTATAATATTATTATGATATATATAATATAGTTGTTTATATTAATAGTTACTTAATAATCATAAATAGTTTAATCTTTAAAACAATATACATAATATTCACTTATCACGATTCTAATTATTATTCGCCATAGTTTTGTTAATTATGAGATTTTAATATTTTCATTATATGTTATTATTGAGTCTAATTTATTATATATTATTAATACTACATAAATCATATGTATAAATATGTATAGAATATATAAGATATAGTTGTTATTATTTATATAGTTATTAATAATCACATAATAATTATTAATGTGGTTGATATAAGCCTATCGGCGCATATCAATCACATTGGAAAATGTGGTTGTATATATGATTCATATATGCCTATCGGCATATATCAACCACATTAAAAAATGTGGTTGTGCTAGTTTGATCTCTAACATGATATCAAAATTAATTATGTGTAAAACTTGTTGAAGAAAGCAGAATAGAGAAGAAATAGAATATATGTTATGCTGCTTTTGTAGAGTGACCATCACACCTGTGAAAGAGAGAGAGTGTGCCATAAAAACATAAAACTTTCAAAATTCACAAATCCTGCGACCCATCGCACTTTGCCTATGCAGAAAGGTTCCCACGGCCTCCAAGCAATTGGATTTCATTTCAAAGCTTGAGAAACATGAAAATTGAAGTCTTGAGGAACGAAGTCAATTCCCTGAGCAAGGTGTACGAATGTCAATAGGAAGCATGAGCACAAAAGGTCAAAAGGCAAACACACATATTTAAGAACTATTTATGATATGATAGGAGTGTTTTAAGTTCATATAATTGCATCGAGAGGATTATTTTATAACTCAATATATAAGTGATGTGTAAGTATCTCACATTTTCCAATAATAATAATAATAAATTATTATCAGTCTCAAATAAAAATGAAAATAACCATATAGATAAAAAAAATCCATAATACAATTCAACACAAAGAATAGAAAATCCTCCTCCAAAATATTTTAATGTTTATTTTAATTAAATATTTGTGAAATAAGTCTTTAAAAGGAAAAACCCTATCTTATGGATATATTAGAATTTTTAATGACATAAATATTTCCATGTCAAAGTTTTAATATATGAGAATATTAATTTTGTTATCATTCCATATAAAAAATATCTAATATTAATATTAATACCAGCCTAGATCTATCTTAAATCTGGATCTATCACACATCTAGAGGGATCAAATCTCTTGAGATACAAACCTTTTTTACTATGAAAAGAAATTTGATCTCTCTCAATGCTTGGTAGATCCGAGGTTAAGATGAATCTAGGTTAGTTTAGAAAAAGAGAGCTTCGTTCATTGTCTTTTTTCAAAGGACAAATTAAAAAACAAAAAAGTTGTTCGAGGTTTTTTTTTAAAGCACTTTTTTTATTAAAAAAATGGTTATTATAATGTTGGGAGTTGGGACTTTATTTAAAATAGACGTTAATTAATCAAATTAAAAAATATTTTCATATTGGTATAAAACATTTTCTTTTAAGATTGGAAGGGTTTGTCAAAATGTTTGTGGAACAATTCCTTTGTGAGAAAGCTTTTGAATGCTTTCATTATTTCTATGAGAGGACAAATTGTTTGGTTTCACTGCCCATTTTGATAAATATTTCATTAAATATGAATCTCACCACCATGATCCACAACAATTGTTGTTAGATCTGGAGTTGACAGTCGAATTTGTTTAAAGTTGTGTAGTAGAGAAGTCGCCATAAAGATCTTTCTATTGCAGGAAACTGCTATGTTTGCAAGCCGATTGCTTGTTGAGCTATTGTCATCCAATGCTCAACAAATGGAAAAATCCAAGAGGTTAAAAAAGTCAAAGCAAAAGCAAGAGACGTTTGAGATCTATTTGGAAGAACTAGAAGACAAAAGGAAAAGGAATGTCTTTGACTTGAAATACATAAAAGAATGCATAGATGATAACATTATTCCCCTCATTGTAGATGCAAAGAGAGCGAAGGAGGCTTGGGTTACCCTTGAAAGTATTTTTGGTGTAGCGGGGGGCACTCAAGTTGAAGATGAAGGTCGATCTATAGTATCAGATCTAAAACAAGATGAATATTTTGGTGAATCACACTTCAAAGTGGATGAAAATGATGATGGTTTGTTACTGTTTGTAGAGAAAGAGCACACAAATGCTCGTGAATCCCACTTGGCACAACAAAAAGTGGATGACTATTTGGTGAATGCAAAAACATTGGTTGTTGATGACAATGAAGTTGTCATTGAAGCAACGAGTGTTATAGTGAATCCAACAATTCAATTTGTTGATATTTAGTTTGATGAAAACTAGTTGGATAACGATGAATAATTGCCCATGATACAATGAAAGCATCTTATTGACATTAGAGAAATTTTGAGGTATAAAATGGGCCTCAAAACAAAAATGCACAACCAAAATCAACTTTATAAGAACCAGTAGGATTCAAGATCATGATGTCAAACATGTGGGATGATTAACCATTCTCGGAGTAAAAAATAAAAATATTAAAAAACAAAAAACAAAAATAACAAACTAGTTTTTTCAACTTGTATTTTCAACTTATATCTCTTACTCAAATGGGTACTCCAAAGAGTACGTATTATACAACCATCTCATAGAAAAGATAGATCAATGACTTAAAAATATCCTCTTCGAGGGGGTAACCTCCTTTACATTACATAAAAGAACAATTCTTGGATGATTCAAATGATAAGACCTCCTTAGTATATATAGGATTCTAAGGGGTCACAATATAATTAGAGCCTACATAAAAATAATAATGTAAGGGCACAAAAATAAGAACAATGGGCTTCTATGGGGCACAACAATAAAAATATGTGGCTACACTAATAACAATAAGGGGAATACACTAGTATTATAGAGACCAAACATGTCCCTCCCCTTCAAAAGAAGGTTTCCCTCAACAATTGAGTAGTTCCAGATGTTTTTGTATAAAATTCTCATCCTTCCATGTGGAATATTCAGCGGGTAAGTTCTTCCACTTAATGATATACTCTGAAATTAATCGATTTCGTAGTTGTCAAGTCCTTGTTTGGTGACTACTTAAGGCTCAAATATGATTTTTCCTTCTTTTTCGAGTTCTGGAAAAACTGTTTGAACTGGGATCCTGTCATTGATAACCTTCTTTAAGCATGAAACATGGAAAACTGAGTGTACTCGATAAGATGGAGGCAACTCCAATTTATATGCCATAGTACCAATATTTTGCAATGCCTTGTAAGGACCATAGTACTTGAGTGATAATTTATTATCCTTCTTATCTTTCTTGAAGGACATTTATTTGTATGGTTGTATCTGTAATAATACCCAATCACCTACATTAAATCTTCTTTCACTACAATATTGATCTGCTTATTGCTTCATTTGATTTTGTGTCAGAGTGAGGTTATCATTCAAGAGTTGGACAACTTGTTGTTGATGCTTGATGTGATCTTCCATTACTTGAATCTTAAAATTTTCTCTTAAATATGGTGTGATAGATGATGGATGATATCAATAAAGTACTATAAATTGATTCATTTTTTCTATAGTATGGAAGGAAGTGTTATACCACCATTAAACTAGAGGTAACCACTTGACCCATTGTGTTTGTTTATCCTATATAAATCAATGAATATATACTTCCAAACATTTGTTCAGTATCTCAGTTTTCCCATCAAATTGACGATGATAAGATGAGCTATGAACTATTTGAGTACCAAGACAAGAAAATAGTTTTGTCCAAAAATTTCTAGTGAAAATGGGATCTCTATCACATACAATAATCTTTAGGTTCCCATGTAGATTTTGAATTGTTTCCATAAATGTAGTAGCAACTGTATTGGCTTTAAAAGGATGAGATAATGCACAAAAGTGTACATAATTGGTAACTCTATCAAATACCACCATTATGACACTCTTTCCTTTAGACTTGGGTAATCATGTGATAAAATCCATTGAGACCTCCTCCCAATGCTAAATTGGAATGGCTAAATATTGTAATAGACTCGGTGTCTTAACTGTCTCAACTTTATTTTTTTGGAAAACCAAACATTCTGCCACAAGCTTTTGAATATCATATTTACAACCATGCCAAAAAAATTCCTTCTTGACCTTGTTGTAAGTTTTAAAAAATCCTGAGTGCCCTCTTAAGGGGCAGGTGTGCAATTCCAAAATAACATTTTTCTTGAGTTGGTAATTCTTACAAAGATATAAGCGATCTTTGTACCATAATGAATCATTTTTATAGCTAAATGTATCAGATGTATTAGGATCTTACTGCAAATTTTGAATGAGTTCCCTCACCTCTTTGTCATTCTTCCATTCATCCCTTGCTTCAGTTATCCAATCAGGTTGGATTATAGAAATGAAACAAAAAAAAGCTTCCACATCCTCATTCTTTCTTGAGAGTGCAGCTGCAACAACATTTTTCTTCCCTTTTTTATAGATGATTTCAAAGTCATAACCCAACATCTTTGTGACCCACTTTTTCTTCTCTTCTAAAGATAATGTTTGTTTCAAAAAGTATTTAAGACTATCATGATCCATTTTTACCTTGAAGTGTCTTCCCATTGGATAAGGTCTCCATTTCTTTAGTGCATGTGGTATTGCCAACATTTCCTTCTTGTAAATATATTTTTCTAAATACTTTCCTTTGATTGGATAGCTTTCAAAAGAAATGCATCTTCCTTCTTGCACTGAAACAACACCAATTCCATTTCCTCATGCATCATATTCCACAATAAAGGATTTTGTAAAGTCAGGTGTAGCTAAGAATGGTGCTTGGCACATTGCCTCTTTAATATGTTCAAAGGCCTTAGTCGCTTCTAGAGTCCAATAAAATTCTTCTTCCTTCAATAGTTTTGTCAGAGGTATGTTATTCTACCATAATTCTTAACAAACTTACGATAATACTGTGTCAACCTGAGAAATATTCAAAGATACTTTATGGTTGTGGGGATTTTCCATTCCTTAATGGATTTAACTTTTTTAGGGTATACCTTAACACCCTCATGAGATACAATATGACCCAAATATTCCACCTCTAGTACTCCAAAGAAACATTTGAAGGATTTTAAATATAATTGTTTCTCCTCCAATAACTTGAGCACCCTATCAACATGTTGTACATGATCCTTCAAAGTCTTGTTCTACATTAGTATATCATCAAAAAATACTAACACAAATTTTCTAAGGAAGGGTTTAAAAATGGAATTCATCAAACCTTGAAATGTCAAAGGTGCATTAGTAAGACCAAAAGGCATGACCAAAAATTCATAATGACCCTCATGAGTTTTGAATGTTGTTTATGGAATTTCTTTCGTCTTCATTCTAATTTGATGATATCCTTAATGAAGATCAATCTTAGTGAAGTAAATTTCTCCATGTAATTCATCCAATAATTCATCAATGATAGTAATGGGAAATTTATCTTTAATAGTAAGCTTGTTGATCTCCCTATAATCTGGACATATAAGCATGATCCATCCTTCTTGTGCACCAATACTACTGGAGTAGAGAAATAACTTTGACTAGGTTGAATTATACCACACTCTATGATTTCTACAACCATACATTCAATTTCACTCTTTTGGGCATAGGGATATTTGTAAGGTATGATGTTTGGAGGAACACTTGCTGGAATCAAATGAATAGCATGATCATGATCATGGATAGGTGGGAGGCCTTTGGGAGTCTCAAATACCTTGGAATGATTGTCTAAGACTTTTTGGAGATCTAGAGAAATAGATTATTTTGATGTTTGAACCTCTAGTGAGCATAATTGTGCAATTATGCCTCATTGTTATTTATTCAAAGGCTTTGTCATACCATTAGAGCTAATTAAATTTCCTACTTTCCTTGTGATGCCCTTTAATTCAACTTATTTTCCTTCCGAAAAAAAATCAGGAAAGTTCTTAAAAATTAAAATCTATTGCCCCCAAAGATTGTAACCATTGGACTCCTAATACAACATCATCACCACCCATTGGAATGGAAATAATTGGACTATTCAATACATATTCCCCCATGGTTAGCTTGATATTATGGAACTTTCCAAATCAGTTTATATTGCCTCCATTTGCAACCATCACTTGACACTTGGGTGCTAGATATAGGAAGCAATTCAATTCTTTGGCTATCTTAAAATGAATAAAATTATGAGTAATACTTGAATCAATCAATAGAATTACCTTTTTCTTCTTGAGATAGCCTTCTATCTTAAGAGTTTAAGAAGTGGTAATTCCTACCAATGCATTGCAAGATATGGTCAGATTCATTTATTCTTTCTATGGGGTTAGTTCTTGGTGTATATCCTCCTCTTTTGATGTTTCTTGTTCCTTTTATTCCTCTTCTTCATAATCTATGTAGAATAATTTATTCTCAACACACTTATGACCTTTAGTATATTTTCTATCACAACTATAACAAAGCCCTTTTTCTCCTTTTTCCTCTAGTTTTTATGGCGTCAGCCTTGTAGGTTGTGGAAGACGAGTAGCAACAACACTTCCATATTTATAGTTGTGAGTGGTAGACTTCATTGTTACCATACTTTTTCTTTCAACTTTTCTTGCCACCCTAAATGCCTTCTCCAATGAATCAGGTTCCCAAAGGCAAACCTCATGTTGGACGTTATCCTTCAAAGTCCCCATGAATACATCAATACTATGGTCCTCTGAAATATCAGTTACCCTAATATCCATTTTTGGAAATCCTCATTGTGCTCCACCTTTGAACCCTTTTGTTTGAGATTTATCAATTGTGTAAAGAAGTTGTTACTCTTTGTATTATCATAATGTGTTATCATTTCCTACGTAAAACTTGACCAAGTGAAAAGGGATTTATGAGAAAAAGATCCATCGATACGATACAAATTGACTGGATTCCAAATATAAAGATGTAATGTGTACCTTTTGTCTGTGTTGCACATCATTTAGATGAAAATATTGCGCCATATCTACTATCCATGTTACCAGATCCTTGAATCAAAATTCCTCATATCGATCTTTGCAATGGGGTGGTTCTTAAACCCCACATTGGAGTCTTTGAAATTATAATTCATGTTCCTTTTATCCTCATCATGGTTTTATGGATTACCTTGTCACCATCGGGAATCTTTTCTTGCAACAAATTTGTAAAACCTTCCTTCAAACGTTCCATGTATTCCTTCAAACTATTCATGTCACATTTCAAACTGTCCATGTCGCTTTTTAAACCATCCACGTCACATTTTATTTCTTCTCTTAAACCATCCATGTCATCTTTGGTTTCACTTTGTGAGCGCGAAATTTGTTGCACTTGGTACCGTAATTTTGATATATCATGTTTCAATTCTTGCTCTTCACGCATCATACTAGAGCTTTCTATGGGCTTAATGGGTGTAAAATTATTTTGTTTGGGGGGGATTTTAGAACCTAATAATAATATACATGCTTCAATATGCCCTTGAAATCAGTTCAAATTGATTTTTCAAACAAAAGTTATGCAATTTTAAAAACAAATACACATTTTTTTTCTTGCATTTAGGAGTTCAATCTTGAAACAATTATAACTCTGTAATTTCATAACTTCAAGGTATGAACTTTGATCCTATGGTAGGCCTATGAATATTCTTTCAAATTCCATAAGTAAGAACAATATTGGATTCTTCAATATAGAGTTACACCATATCTCCCACAATGAATGGATTATGGATTTGTTCAGTAGAGAGAAATTTTATGGAGCGCCATATGTAACTCTTTTGACCTTTGTCCCTAAAACCGATACACCAAAAACTAGATTTTGTGCCCTTTCAATCTATTTTTACGAAATTCCAATCTCATGCTCAAAGAGAAAGTTATTATGATTTTCCCTAGGTTACCTATTTGAGATTAAATTATGGATCCTCGAAAAAATTGAACTTCCTTATATCATTTCTATGAAAATATAATGAACCAAGCTCTAAAAGTTGTACATGAATTTCACCAAGATTTCGGTTCGTGTGGTCAAAATCTCAGCTTCTTAAGCCTCTTAGAAAAAAATATAGATAAAATGCCACGATGACATGTTTGAAGAAGCAAATCCCTACAATCCAAAGCTCTTATACCAAATGTTATTCAACCATCTCACATAAAGATAGATCAATGACTTAGAAAATATCCTTTTCGAGGGGGGAAACTCCTTTAAATTACATAAATGAACAATTCTTGGATGATTCATGTTATAGTCCATTTTGTCACATCCGATTAGTGAGCCTCCTAATGGGACCAATCAACATTTTATTCCCCCTTTTCACTAGCTTGCACAAAGCCCTAAGCATGTTCCCTTCATCCCCCAGAATTTCAGCCCCAAACTGCATCATTTAAGCCAGTTTTCGGACTAACGCTTCCTATATGCCTACTAGGGTGTGATGACCTACATGTTGCTCCATTATGGCCTATGTTGGGCACCAGAAGGTTCCTCCCCTTTGCACCTACTTTGGTTCTATAAATCCAGGAGAATGAATGGGATTCTGAAAGCTTCCCCTTCTAGGAGTTTCCAGAAGTTGTTTTAACTACTTACCTTTGATAAAACATTCAGATCCTATCCTACCCTACTTTGGAGTTTTCAACACTTATCCTTTGATATTATCCATCCATCATGGGTGGATCTCAAACCCTAGATTGGTAATTGGATAACAACTCCCAACTTACCATACTTCTCTATATATTCACAGCCTTCTATGTGGTTGGGGGTTGGATTTTCGAGAGTGATTATGCTCTTATATTGCTGTCATGAGTGGTTATTATCTCATACATTTAGGGTGATTAGAGGTTCATATTGTGACAAGGAAAGGATAAGTCAACAACTTGGAGGAGCTCTTCTACAATATCAACTACTACTTATGTTTGTAATCTCTTTCCATTTATATTAATGCAAATAATTCATTGTTTTCCTATATGTGATGCTGTTATTTCATATATCTCAATACCATGTTTTTCTATTGAATGAAGTATTTAGATGATACTGCATAGATGTCGTAGTTTCTTGGCTTGTGTTATCTGACTGTGTAGGTTCTAATTTTGGCATTCGCAGCTAGAATTGGAGCTTCCAATATAAAGAAGGAGAGAAGTGTGCAAAGGATTCCAGGCAAGCCTCACTTCATTATCTATTTACTTTAAGGAAAAACACAGTGTTTCTTATCTCTTTGTTGTTCTAGGTTGGCCACCAACCTAGGGGAGATACTTTTGTCTACAATCATAAATATCATATAACAATTCAAATGATAAGACCTCATTGGTATCTACAGGAGCCTAAGGGGTCATAATATAATCAGATTCTAGATAACAATAATAATGTAAGGGCACAACAATAACAATAGTGGGCTTCTATGGGGCACAAAAATAACAACACGAGGGATACATGGGCACAACAATAACAATAGGGGGCTACACTAAAAATAATAAGGATATTACACTAGTAAAATTGGACCTACAAGTACCCAAGTTTCATACTTTTGATTGATCCTTTCTACATGAAAAATGTGATTCGAATCATCTTTTTTTCATGTATTTCTCATTTTTCATGTAGAAAGGTCCATTAAAGTATAAAATATGGGTACTTATTGGATGCAGAATTATATTCTACATCCAATGAATACTCCTTCTCAAAATTTGAGTAAAATCACAAGGAGATAAGATGAAAATACGAGTTGAAAACGTAGTTTTTTCTTTTTTTCGCTCCAAAATTTGATGATGTAATATAATTTTATTTTATTATTTACATTATTATTTTATAATATTCCTTAGGATGCCCATTTTATACCTAAAAATTCTCTAATGTAAACTATTATTTGGTGACGAAAACCGACTTAGGTCTAAAAACCCAGTGGAAGGCAACCTCTTTGAACTAAGCGAGGTTCATGAAGAAGTGGAAGCCATAGAGGCAGAGAAATAAATACAAGAAGAGAAAGCTCTCATTGAACAACAAAAAGAACATAATCAACATGATTTTATAGATTTTTTTCAAATATACTATTTACTTCTAGTGTGTAGGTAAACATGAAGACTATGAAGAAGAATTAAAGTTCCTTGAATCATGGTTTGCAACACCATGTTTTTATAAAGTATGCATAGAAGTTCTAGAAATGAATGTTGAAGACAACATGGATGATGACAAAATTAATGAAGTTGCCATGTGTTAGATTCCTGAAGAGATAATTTTTTATTATAGAGTTATGTTGCAGTAGAATATTAAATATTGAAAGAACACTACAAAAGATGACATGTGGCAGTAGTCCACATACAAGCCAATTTTTGAATATGTCAAGGACACAATTAGACAACCTAGAACAATGGAAAAGTTGCACCATAAAATGGAGAATCTGGAATTTGAAGGCTACCTCAAAAGGACAACACTAAAGAAATGTAGAGGATATAAAATCTCGAAAAAAAAAAGAGTGAAATCTAGATGATGTCAAATTGTAAGCCTAGTTGAGACTTAGACCAACAGGCATCTGAGTTTAGATTTTTATGTGGTTGTAATTAAGGGGAAGTGTTAGAGAAACTAATTCCAACAACATGCAAGGTGTCAATTCAGGTGTCATATTCCATTTGATTTTAGTATAGTTTGGTAGAGTTAAAGTTGAGTTCTAGTTCAATAATTTATTATTAACGTCTCCTATGTAATCTATCTATTTTTTTTGCAATATTAAGAAGAACACTTTTGTTCCACATATTTCGATCTCTAACACCACTATCCAGGCTTGTTCATAGGCACAACATTCCGTCAATGTAAGAAAATATATAATTAGAAGTCTTCAAGTCAAGCACTCCAGTAGCCCAAAAGTAAATTTCTTCTACCCATTCATATCTTTGGAATATGACTATTCCCTTCCCAACAAAGTACAAAGTGTGAAAACACTTGGTAAATAAACATATAGACCCATAAATGTGAGAGAAGAATAGAAAAAGGGAAAAACCAATCTTAGAGTAAACACCAATAGACTACCTTATAGTATAAATTAAAATCTCCAGGTGATCCTCTCACAGAAGCATACCAAAAGCATACCCATTTTATATCCAATTTCTCACTACAGTCAGCTTTTTTTAAACTATCCACCCCAACAGTTTTCTCTCTGAAAATGAGGGAGAGTATATTCTAAGAAATGATGATAGTAGTGACCTAATCTAATACATTTAGTGAGTCAGTATCGTAGACTGCAACTTTGAATATGGATTAACCCAATCTATTATAACCTTGGTTTCTCCAAAATTGTCAATATCATTGATTTCCATCCATCTGGAACAAAGTAGGATGCCCCATAATGCAAGTAGCTTTTCCCTTATATTTGAGCCATGAGCACTACACCATTTTAAATTTATAACATTCATGTGAGCTTATATAAATAAACATCCCACTTCCACAATTAATGTAGTAGAAACCCCATCAAAAAAATCGATCGAGAAACTGTGTCAAGGGTCCTTTAAATAAATATATCTACTAGAATCCTTATATTTAACAAGGAATTTTTCAAGCAAAAAGGATGTGATCTTGATTCTAGTCTCTCTCACTCTAGGTACCCTATGCTAAAAAATAAAGGTAATAACCCTCCATATGCCCCAAATGATATAGAACGGGAAGGCTCTATGTTCCCTGTTATCCTTTAACCATATAGGTAAGCATTTTGAGGTATGTTCCTACATAATGTCGATATTAGATATGTGAGAACCTCCTGTCATACTGCATCTACAAAGGAACATTGTAGAAATAGATGGCTAGAATCCCCCTATGTTTCCCTGCATAATGCGAGTTTTCCGAACCTCATCAACCCTCTCTTAAGTAGGTTATTCCAAGTGAGGATCTTGTCATGGACCACTAGCCAAATAAAAAAAATCAATTTGAGATGGAAATCCCATTCCACACAATTTGAAACCAGCTAAAAGTAGGGTCCCCTCACAGATTCTTTGTCAAATATGAATATATGCCTTTGACTATGGGTTGTCCATTGACCATAGGGTCCTTCCAAGTTAGTTGATCATCCTCCTTAGAAAAGTAAATTCCTCAAGACTTCATTAGTAGAATGCATTCCTCCCACTTAGATGTGAGGTCTCGAGTGATGTTAATATTTGTTGCCTCTTTCAAAGTGCAACACACAAATAATGAATCTCAGCCCATAATAGCATCCTTAAGACAAAAAATGTCTCCTCTATGTAAATGAAAGAATTGGAGGAAACAATGTATTATAGCTGAGAATGCCTAATATGGAAGCCAACCAAACCTCTGCAAACTCCCCATTACCTACAACCCATCTGAAATGGCTCACGACCAAAGGGGTTACTTTCATCAAATTCTTCAAAGTCATAGATGCTTCCTTTTTAACAAGTGCAACCACACGAATCTGGGAAATCAAAGACTATTGCTTCATGTTCTTTCTCTTCATGATCTAATGCCATATACCCTCCATCATGGCAACCCTCAATAATTTTTTTATCAACAATGCCCAGTTGAATATTCCCAAAGTCAATAATACCCCACCCACCTGCTGACACATGTCTGGAGAGAAAATCAAATTTTAAAACTTGAAATATGTTCTTATCCCCTATACCCTCCCAAAGGAATTTAACCATGATAGACTTGATTGAATGAATGACAGTTTCTAGTAGGCATATAATATGCGTCTAGTATATCAAAATTCCTTCAAGAACTTCCCTTATCAACACCAATGTACCTCCCAATGTTAGACATCCATTCGACCAAGTTTCTAACCTTTTTTAAAATTTAAGTTTTAGCCATTTCGAGTCACTTTTCACGTATTTGTTAAGTTTGATGGAAATCTAGGATATCAAAAACCATCACTCACAGAAAGGGGTAAAACCCCAAAAACATTGGCTATGTCCAAAACCATTGTGGCCTCATGATCTAAAGAATATAGTGTTGACTTCCCGTATCTCATAACAAGTCCAAAATCTTCCCCAAAATCACCTGGAATGTGACAAATAGTATGCCATTCCAAATATGTACCCTATCCTATCATAAGCACACCATCAATGAACATCAAATGTGACAAAGTCACATGTCTAGATAGTTTGAAACCAGTGATAATCCCTGTAGAACTTGCATCCAAAATCCTTATACTAAGACCATCAATCACGAGAAAAAATGATAAGGGGCAGAGTACACAACCCTGCCTCAGCCCTTTGGACACCTTGAATAATGTAGTAGGGTACCCATTAATGGTCACTTCCAAGTGATCCAATGGGACACATGTTGTAATTCATCTTACCGTCAATAACCCAAATCCTATTTTATGCAGAATCAACCTAAGCAACTCCCAATTAACACATCAATTTAATCATGTTTAATTTAATATATTAATATTAATTAATATATTTACATTACTATTAATTTAATGTTTATATGATATATATAATATTATATATATTCAACATTCAATATTATTAATATTATAAATAAATAAATTATTAATTATAATATCAATTAATTTTAAAGAACTTATTATAATTATTTATTTAAATTATTTATAATTCAAATATTAATTTAATCATGTTTAACATTAATATATTAATGCTAATTAATATTATTAATATTACTTATTATAATAATGTTAATTATATATATATAGTGCCTTGGGTTTATAAATTTATTATCTCTTGTGTTTATTGGTGTCTTGGGTTTATAATATCAATCCCTTGGGCTTATAATCAATCATCGTCAACCATGGTCCAACATCGAATTGTGACAAAGATTGTCTCAATATATAAATTAACCATGATCAATGATGGTCAACCATGATTATTTTATCTTAGGTTTATATACCTTGGGTTTATAATCTCTTGGGCTTTTAGTATCGTGACAAAGATTGTCTCAATATGAAAATCAACCATTTTCAACCATGACCAATAATCATGGTCACATTGAAGCAAAGATTGTCTCTTGGTCCAGCGTCACATTATGGAAAAATGGTGAGCCATGGTCCAATGCCGCATTCTGACAAAGATTGTCTCACTATGAAAATCAACCATGGTCAACCATGTCTGAACATTGCTTTGTGATGAAGATTGTCTCAATATAAAAATCAATCATGGTCAACCATGGTTGATTGTTTCAATGTGGCAAAGATTGTGTCAATATGAAAATAAACCATGGTCAATGATGGTCAAGCATGTTTATTTTAGGGTTTATAATATCTCTCTTAGGTTTCATAGTATTAAACCCTTGGGTTTAATATTATTCATTTGGGTTTATAATCCCTTTCACTTTTACTATTAATCTCTTGCATTTGTTAGTCCCTTGGGTTTATAATGCCTTAGGTTTATTAATATAAGGGTTCATATTCCTAGAGTATAATATTATTCATAGGGTTTTGAATATTAATTCTAAGGTTTAATAAAAATCCCTTGAGTTTGTAATCATGGTCAACCATGGTCAACTATGGTCCAATGCCACATTGTGATAAAGATTGTCTCAATATGAAAATCAACTATCATCAACCATCGACAACCATGGTCATTCATTGTCAACCGTGGTCCAACATCACATTGTAACAAACATTGTCTCAATATGAAAAGCAACCATAGTCAACCATGCTCAATCATGGTCGAATGTCGCATTGTGATAAAGATTGTCTCAATATGAAAATCAACCATGGTCCAAAGTCGCATTCTGAAAACGTCTGTCTCGACATTAAAATCAGCCATGGTCAACCATGCTCAACCATGGTCCAATGTCAAATTATGACAAGGATTTTTTCAATATAAAACTCAACCATGGTTAATTATTTTTCTATGTCACATTATGAGCAATATTTTCTAAATATGAAAATCAAGCTTGGTCAACAATCACAATCACATTGTGACAAAGATTGTATCATGGTCCAACATCACATTTTGACAACCATGGTCATTCATGGTCAACCATGGTCAACAATTATCCAATAGTGCATTGTGACAAAGGTTGTCTCAATATGAAAATCAATCATGGTTAACCATAATCCAATGATGTGAAAATCAATCGTGGTCAACTACGATGAAGCATGTTTATTTTAGGGTTCAAAAGATTTATCTTAGGGTTTATATATCTTGGGTTTTTAATATTTATCCCTTGGGTTTAATATTATTCCCTTGGGTTTTTAGTATTAATCCCTTAATTTTATCAATCTAAGGGTTCATATTCCTAGGGTATAATATTATTCATTAGGTTTATAATATTAATCCTAGGGTTTAATATAAATCCCTTGGGTTTATAATCATGGTCAACTATGTCAACCATGCTTAAATGTCACATTATGACAAAGATTGTCTCAATATGAAAATCAAACATATTAAAATGCATCAACCATGCTTATTTTAGGGTTTATATTATTTATCTTAGGGTTTATAATAATTATCCATTGGGTTTAATATTACTCCCTTGGTTTACAATCCCTTGCGTTTTTAGTATTAATCCCTTCGGTTTATTATTCCCTAGGGTTTATAATATTAATCAGTTGGGTTTATTAATCTAAGGTTCATTTTCCTAGGGTGTAATATTAGGGTTTATAATATAAATCCTTGTGTTTAATATAAATCTCTTGGGTTTATAATCATGGCCTACCATGGTGAACCATGGTCCAATATTGCAATGTGAAAAAGATTGTCAAGATATGAAAATCAATCATGCTAAACCGTGATCAACCACAATCCAACGTTGTTTTGTGACAAAGATTGTCTCAATATGAAAATGAACCATAATAAATCATAGGCGACCATGTTTATTTTAGGGTTTATATACCTTGCTTTTATAATATTAATCCCTTGGGTTTAATATTATTCCCTAGGGTTTATAATACCTTTAGGTTTTAGAATTAATCCCTTGGGTTTATAATATTAATCCATTGGATTTATTAATCTAAGCGTTCATATTCCTATGGAATAATTTTATTCATAGTGTTTAGAATATTAATCCTAAGGTTTAATATAAATTACTTAAGTTTACAATCATGACCATCCATTGTCAATGAAGCTCCAATGCCACAATGTCACTTTGTTACAAATATTTTCTCAATATGGAGATCAACCATGGCCAACCATTGTCCAACATTTCATTATGACAAAGGTTGTCTCAATATGAAAATCAATCGTGGTAAACCATAGTCCAATGTCGCATTGTGATAAATATTGTGTCATTATGAAAATCAACTATGGTCAACCATGGTCAAACATGTTTATTTTAGAGTTTAAAATATTTATCTTAGGGTTTATATACCTTGAGTTTATAATATTTATCCCTTGGGATTTTAGTATTAATCCCTTTGGTTTATTACTTGCTTGGGTTTATAATATGTATCTTAGGGTTTATATATATTTTAATAAATATATATTAATCATACATCTATCAGCATATATCAACCACATTTACTAATGTGGTTGTACGTGTGTTTCATATACGTCTATCGATATGTATCAACCACATTAGTAAATGTGGTTGTGGTTTTTAATATTTAACATAGGATTTATATATCATGGGTTTATAATATTAATCCTTTGGGTTTAATATTATTCACTTGGGTTTATATTATCAATCCCTTCAGTTTAGTAATGTAAGGATTCATATTTATGGATTCTATAATATAAATTCTTTGGGTTTATTGATGCCTTGGATCATTGATATTAATGATAGTTTACTTTTATAATATTAATCCTAAGGGTTTTTAAATGTATTAATCAATAATTTATTATAAAAAAATGAATTTAAATATAAATTAATTATTTATTTAATATTTGTTATTCATATTATATATAATTAAATTTTAATTAATTAATATTATTTAGTAAAAATTTATTGTTAGTATTATTATTTAATTAAATTATCTAAATATTATTTAGTTATTTAATTATTACTTAATTTCTAAAATTAGTTATTTTTATTAATTATAATAATAATAATAATATTACTATTGTAATAGTTTATTATTATTATATTATTAGTTTGTGTGGTAGATAAAATGAAGCCTATGACGTAATATCAACAAAATTTAAATAATATGGTTGTTCTAGATGTAATTAAAATATTATATTAACAAATATTAATATAATATTAATCCATTGGCTTAATATAAAACCCTTGCATTTATAATCATGGTCAACCATGGTCCAGCATCATATTGTGACAAAGATTTTCTGAGTATTAAAAAAACATGGTCCAACGTCACATTGTGAAAAGGATTATCTCAATAAGAAAATTAACCATGGTAAACCATGATTATTTTGGGGTTTATAATATTTATCATAGGGTTTATATGCCTTGGGTTTATAATATTAATCCCTTGGATTTAATATTATTCCCTTGGTTTTAATCCCTTGGGTTTATTATTCTCTTGGGTTTATAATATCAATCCCTTGGGTTTATTAATCTAAGGGTTTATATTCCTAAAGTATAATGTTGTTCATAGGGTTTATAATTGTTGAATTTAAGCTTCTGTAATCCAAATCAAGTTTAATGAGAAGCTTTCTTGACGAAAATCACATTATAATATTTTTGTCGACGCGTTTCGAGTGAATGAGTGTGGTTCATCGTGAGGACAAGTTGAAGAACCAGATCATGGCTACAGGTTAAATAGCGAGAGCAGATATTCCAACAGCTATATTTGACTAGGAAACAGGTATATTGGACTGGGTAATTTGATTGAGAAACGGCTAAATTTGACTAGCCAACTTGACTAGACCGAGGGAGAGGAAAAGTTATTTATGTTATGATTATTACCAAAATTATTGTTATATTTATTACCAACATTTGAATAAAAGTCAAGTTTGTATTCAAAAAATTAAGAGAATTAATAAAATAGTTGTCCAATTATAATCAAATAAATAAATGGTTAGTAAATTATTATGAAAGTTAGGCTTTTTGTTATATTATTACCAAAAATTGTAATCACCAAATCAAACATTAATCATTGATAACTTAAAAATTACTAATATGGAATAATAATTAAATGAATATGTATATTATGAAATAGCTATAAATCAAAAACATTACATCAATAACATAATATGGAATAATATGTAAATATATACCTTCCGAATTTAATATAAATATATAAATAAATAGTTGATTAGTTATTATGCAAGATAGTCTCTTTTAATATTAATATCATAGCCAAAAATTATAAGAATTAACTCACAAGACCCTAACCTATTAATAGACTTATCTAAAATAAAAACAAAATTCAATGATATAATAAGGATATATATATATATGTGTGTGTGTGTGTGGAGTACTAAATAAATATATATGTATATTATGAAATAGCTATATATCAAAAACTTTAAATCATTAATATAATATGGAATAATATGTAAATATATACTTTTTCAATTAAATATATAAATAAATAGTTAATTTAATTTTTTCAAGTAGTTTTGATAATTAAATCATACACAAGTTAAGAGACCTAACTATCTATTTATATATATATATATATATATATATATATATAATATATATACCTAGGGGCTATCAACCTAATAAGTTAAATAAAATACCAATAATCAAGATAAGCATCTAAAGAATTGAGAAGAAGAATAAGGACGGTTAAAATTAAAATTAAAATTAAAAAAAAAGAGGGAGGGGAATTTACCGGTTAAAATCAATGCTTAGGAACTGCAGGAATGTTCATAATTCATCTGTTCATAAAATAAGGTTAAAGAAAGGGACAATTCAATTGGAGGGAGTGAAGGAAAATAGAGAGACACAAAGGCAAGTCAAATTTAGCCATTTCTCAGTCAAATTGCCCAATCAAATATAGTTGTTTCCTAGTCAAATATAGTCATTAGAAGATATACTCTCCCTATTTAACCTATAGCCATGATCTAGTTCTTCAACTTGTCTTGACGATGAACCACGCTCGTTGGTTCGAAACGCGTCAACAAAAATATTATAAAGGGTTTATAATATTAATCCTATGGTTTAATATAAATCCCTTGGGTTTATTATCATGGTCAATCATCGTCCAATGGCACACTGCGACAAAGATTGTATCAATATGAAAATCAACCATTATCAACCCTGGTCAACCATGGTCGAATGTCTTATTGTGACAAAAATTGTTTCAATATGAAAATGAACCACGTTCAGCCATGGTCCATTGTCACATTGTGACAAAGCTTGTCTCAATACAACCATGGTCCAATGTAACATTGTGACAAATGTTATCTCAATATGAAAATCAACCGTGGTCCAATGTTACATTGTGACAAATATTGTCTCAATATGAAAATCAACCATGGTAAATCATTGTCAACCATGTTTTTTTTTGGAGTTTATAGTATTTATCTTAGAGTTTATATACCTAGGGTTCATAACATTAAATTATTATTTATATTTTTAATTATCATTTATATTAATAATAATTTCTAAATAATAAAAATTATATTTAATACTAAATAATTTTATTTAACATAAGGTAATTATTATAAAATAAAATGAATAGTTAAATATTATTATAATTATTATTATTATTATTTTATAATAATTAATTAATTATTATTATATAATATATTAATTAATATTTTTTAATTACTTTTTAATTATTATTATTTATTGATTAATAATTATTATTAATTATCATTAATAATAATTATTATTTTAATAGAATAGTTAACTTTTTGATATTATTATTATTATTATTAAATCTATATCATTAATTGTTTAATAGATGTTTTTCAACCACATTTACTAATATAATTGTGTATATGTAATTGATATGGTATATCAAACACATTTATTAATATTTTTTTTTATATTATTATATTAAAATAATATATCTATCTTAAATTAAATTTATATATTTATATATAATATTATTTAAACTTTACTTAAATACTCATCTTAATGTTAGATCTAAGACTTTTATGATCTATAATGTAGAAGAAAGTCTTTCAAATTAATCACATAGTTAGGATTTGGTCGAGGTTTCGAACCAACTAATGTGGTTCATCCTCAGGACAAGGTGAGAAATCCATAGATCAGAATGAATAAATAGTAAGGATGCAACATTGCCCAGAGTTAGCCGTTAAAAATTAGATGTTGGTGGACTAGTTAGAAGGTAAAGAAAAAAATTATTTAGAGACTAGAGGTAAGGAAAAATATTCTATATTCAGTTAAAAATAGTTGCTAAAAATATATATATATAATATATTAATAATTTAATATTATCTTGTCTGTTATGGGTTGACTTATTCATGTTAGAAAACTAATGGTTAGGAAAATAAATTTAATAAAAATGGATCAAAAATAATATTAATTTAATAATATTAACATGTTTAAAATTATCTAATAGATAAGTGCAATAATAAAAAAATCTAAATTAAATTAAACAATCAGAGTAAATATATAATCTATTTTAAATAAATAAAAGAATATAAAATATAGCAATTAAAAAAAATAAATAATAAATAGATAAATAAATAAAAGATAGAAATAAAGGGAAATTTTTATTTATATATATATATATATATTAATGAATAATATATGAATAAATATTAAAATAAAAAATTGATAAAAAATAAAAATAAATAAAAATAGAGAGCCAGGCAGAAACAGAAGCAAACAAACCAAAAAGAGAAGAGGAGAGAGGGAAAGAAGAATGATGAGAAAGCTGAAATCCAAATCTTACTCAATTTCCAACCATCATCTCTATTAAGACTTTTGGGATGCCTTTCGATCTCAATTGCCTCCCTAAGCTTATTGTGGTGGAAATGGTCTACTTTAGCGATAACTTTGGATTCTTCAATGCAAACATGGTGCTTCAATTTTTCTACATGTTCACCTAAGGGTGATGAGTAGGAGCTATTGTGTTTGCATGCTCATTGATCCTCTGTTTAATAGATCTACCTATTTCTCTAATGTAGGGGATACCACAGGAGTAGGAAACAAGGTAGACCCCTTTTGAGTCCTTAGGGTCAATAGGGTCTTTAATAGATCTAAGATAATTTTTAATGGTATTTAGAGGCTTGAATGAAGAAGAAACATTCATCTTCTTGAGGATATGGGCAATCCTATCTGTGGTTCCTTGGATATAAGGAAGATGAACCTTAGAGATAGGATCATTATGAGTAGATTTAACACTAAGAGCTTTGCATGCCTTGTGAAACGCCTTGAGGCTTTGAGATCTGCTATACCCATTATTTCGAAAAACTTCTAGCAAATGGGATTTTTCTTGCTCAAGGTGGCTTACATCAAAGATTCTTAGAGCATGGGTAGCAAGAGTGCTGAGAACCCCGAATTTTTGAGCTAGGAAACGATGAGAACTAGCATGGAGATATTGTTGTGTGTGAGTCTTTTTCCGAAATAACTGGTGACAAATGGAGCCATCATCCATCTTTGAGAGGAGAATGTCAAGAAAGGAAAGGGACCTTCCACCTCAACTTCCATCGTGAACTTGATGGAGTCAAATAGAGAATTGAGGTGGTCGAGGCTTTTTTTTTTTACTTAATCATTTTATTTATTTTTTATTTTTTTTATACTCTATTTTACTATATTTATATATACTATATATATATATATATATATATATATATATATATATGACTCCAATTTGTTTTAATTTAATTTAGATTTTTATTTTCTTTACTGTGCCCTTCTATTAGATAATTTTAAACATATTAATATATTAATTAATATTATTTTTGATCATTTTTATTAAATTTATTTTACTTAACAGCCAGTTTCTAATATGAATAAATCACCCATAAGAACAAGATAATATTTAATTATTATTATTATTTTTTAACAACTATAGAATAGTTTTCCTTACCTCTATCCTTACCATGGATTTCTCACCTTATTGTGAGGATGAACCACATTAGTTGGTTCAAAACTTCAACCAAATCTTAACTATGTAATTAATCAGAAAACTTTCTTCTACTCATGATAATTTTTATTATTACAAACCATATCTATCCTCTCATTTCTCCACACTCCACTTTCATTACTCATTACAAATGTATAACTACGCATATTTCTGTGTTTAATTCATTTCAATATGCATAACTACTCTCCACATGAATCAGGTTTAAAAAGAGAGATACAAAACTGTGTCTTCAAAGAATAGTGTCATTCAGTGAGCTGCTGGCAATCGCAAAGGGTGCACTGTGTATCATATCGTCCACGGAAAATAGAGCTCGTATCATAATTTGAGAATATTTTACATTGTTTTTCTTTGTGGGATCGTGCCCCGGATTTAAATATCAAATCATCTCGTTCACCACACAAATGCATACTCTACCTTATCAGTAGAATGTCCCTGACACGGCTGAAAGAAATACATCCATTCGTCAAAGACCAGGCCATGAATTCACAACATTCATGAAGCCACGGGGGATTTTTTTTCTCTTAGTTTTTTTCAATTAATAGGAGTTTTTTTAAATAATAGGAGTTGTTTTTAGTGGATTTTTTGGATTTTTGGGTGTTTGAATTTGGTGAAAAATTTGAAGAGGAATCATGATTTGTGTTATATATAGATATAGCTGAAAACTTCTTAGAGTATTTAGATTGGGCAGAGGTTACCCATCATACTTGTGATTTCAATAAATTCCTACCAAATTTTAGAAAAATTAAACCAAACCACCTAAAAACTTCAAAAAAATCACACTAAAAACCACCTAAACTAATAATGTATTATTCTGGTCCATTAATGACGCAAACAACCCTAACAGATCAAGATCCCTGCAATCTGCAAACACGTGCTTCGGTGTAAATTCTGCCCGATTTGCAGAAGTAGCCTTTCTTAGGAGCACAGTGCACATCTTCTGAGCACATGCAGAGTCCTTCGAGAGCACATCCATCCTTCCATATGATCACTCCCGCATTCCCTATTCCCAGAACATCGTCGGTCCATTCATTGGACAAAAGTCCGTTAGGATCGTACTTGTTCTTCACAGATAAGAAGTCATCATATTTGTTATATTTTTTTATGACCCCTTCAAAGGCAATGTTTCGGTTCTTTCCCCAGTGAGGCAGAGCTCCATATTTCATGAGCGCCATTTGCTCAATTTCCTCCAACACATCTTCATACAGTCTAGGAGTGTTGGGATCCTTGGCCCGATAGTACGTCATTTCGATGTCTACTGAGTCCTCTTCTTTTCCCAAATAAGCACTCGAAGCTTTTACATAACGCATTAGGAAACCATAGTAGAGTTCAACCCCACACAGGCTGCTCGGAATGGTGTACCGGAGCTTCTTTACGTCGGAAAGGAATTGTCCAATGTTGGACACGCTGATACTGAGTCCATTTTGAAATAAGAATAATCCTTTGACCCGAGGATCCCATCCGCACGCAGTCAGCAGTTCGTCCTCTGGGCTGCTCAGACACGATCCAGCAGCTTGAATGTTATTCTGATATCCAATTACCGGATATCCCGAAAAGAGAACATCGTTGTTCTTGAGTCCTGTACCAGCTCCCAGAATTGTAGATACCTGAGTGACTGCCCTCACGCACTTGCTGTTAGCATCATTCGTAGCTTCATCAACTTCTTCTGTAAAATCATAGTTGATATAATTAGAGGTACATCTTTCCACGGACTTGTCCACATGGTAACGCATGCATGCATGTATTGAAAAAAAAATAAAATCCTTTTAAATAATATAAATTTTTAAATTTTAAAATTTTTAAATTTTATGGTTTGTTTTACTTTCCTTTAAGCTTTAGCCTAATTATATATACCAAAAAATATTATTAATAAGTTCTTAAATTTAGATAAAATATAAAAATAAAATAAGTAAATTACTAATTATAATCAGAGATTTATTTTATAATGAAATTATTTTTTGGGAATTTTATTTCTAGTTAATTTTAGTCAAAATTAAGATAGTTTTCTGTTTAAATTGTTTATTTTACTCGACAACCTAGAGATTTTTCAGAGTGGTAAATCCATTCAAACATTCAAAAATACATTTTAAAAAGTAAAAATAAACTATTTCCCATTATAATAATAAATCAATAAATACAATTTACATCATATTACAAGATTACAAGAAAATCTAATAGATAAACTATACTATTCAAAAACAATAAATTAACAAATTATCTGGAATTTACTCAATCTCACTTAAAAGGTATTTAGGGTAGATGAACTACTATCATATTACAAGATTACATGAAAATAACAATATAAAATAATTAAACTATTACTTTCATAAACAATAAATTAACAAATTATCTGGAATTTACTCAATCTCACTTAAAAGGTATTTAGGGTAGATGAACTACTATCATATTACAAGATTACATGAAAAATAACAATATAAAATAAATAAACTATTACTTTCATAAACAATAAATTAACAAATTATCTGGAATTTACTCAATTTCACTTAAAAGGTATTTAGGGTGGATGACCAACTAATGTTTCGCAGTCCTTACTTTACTAAAAAAAATCATGACATCAAATGCCTCCCTAAAAACAATTTCATAATTAACTCTTTAACTCTTTATATAATATATGTTATATAATTTAAATTTATCATAAAATAATATGATTAAACTAATTATTTTGGAATTTTACTCATTGTCACATAAAAAATATTTAAGTGGTAAAAATTGATGACCCATAATAGTTTCCACTTCATATTTTATTAAGAATAATAACATCAAAATTATTTAGCCAAAAACAACTCATAATAATTTGGACGACTCTATGTTATGATCTAATTTATAATTATTATAAAATTTTAAAATATTGATAAATATACATTATAAAAAAATGCCACAAAAATATTATAATTATATCAAATTTGACCCTTAAAACATAAAAGGTCACAATAACTAGACTATGCCCTAATTCAAATTCTCAATAGATATACATTTTCACTAATTGAAATAAAAAAATTCAATGATTATTCTGATTATTATTTTGATTAATCTGCACGTTAAACCGATGTTCATCCTTATTAATTAACCTTTTTTGTTAGGTTAAAAAAGGTTTATTATTAATGAAACAAGATGTTAATTGTATGATTCGATCGAAGTTAAGGTCTAAATATGATAAAGAATATCCACCAGTTTTGGTTCATTTTCACGTGAAACCCATTTCATCACTACCATTTCTGTCATGAAGTTCAACGATTATCTGTCTAAATATGATAATAAATATCCTCCAGTTTTGATTCATTTTCACGTGAAACCCATCTTCATTACTACTCGACCATTTCTGTCATGAAGTTCAACGATTATATGTCTGAAAATGATAACAAATATCCACCAGTTTTCATTCGTTTTCACGAGAAACTCATGTTCATCACTAATTGACCATTTCCGTCAGGAACGATTATCTGTTTAATACTAATGAAACTATGTTAATGAATATGCACCACATTTGATTTATCTGCACCTGAAACGGATTTTCATAATACAGTTGTACGTGAAACTGATTTTCCGATTTTAGAATATTTGGGAAACCGATTGTCATAATACAGTTGCACGTGAAACCGATTTTAGAATATTTGGGAAATTTTGATAGGCAGAAGTGAGTTTGACTTCATCAGATTTCTTTCTTATGAGTTAAAATTCCAATATATTCTAAAACCTACGACCAAATCAAGTTAATCAAGTTAAAAATAAAATAAACAAATAATTGATTAAATCATTATCATTCTGGATTTAGACATTGGCATTTTCTCTTACCTGCATCCCTGATGAGCTCTAAAAGAGCCGTTGAAGTGGACTGAAAACCGATGAAATCATTTACCCCATCCCCATAAGAATTAACGGGCACTCGATCGTCCACTCTATAGACAACCTTTTCTTGAGCAGCGTACCATATAACATCTCCGAATTCGTGCTCCAGGCCAAACTGCACAATCATGCTTTCGAGATCCGAATCATCCTTCACAACGTTTGTGATGGAACGTTTAAACAAAGGTTGTAGTTGCAGGGTTACCTGTATAGCACAACATAGTATACTAAAAAATTCAATGAGATTAATCCAACGATAAAATCATTAAATTATTGAATCCCTTGGAGATCTTCTAAACAGCAGCATTTATAGGAGATCGGCTATCCCAACTATGAGACAAGTGGAAGAATCTTATAAAGCCACAATACCGGAAAAGTGCAATGTTTTTATGCATTATGGATGGTTTACCTGGACAAGAGGGAAATTAGAAAAACAATGCACCATATGTTACCTTACTGCATAGTGCTTAATACATATATTTCTATTTCAATAACCCAAAATATTCATCACTTTTAAGTTTAAAAAATCAACCTTACTTATGTTCTTACCTTATGTTATTTATAAATTTGCACATCCAATTTGTTTCACCAATATTAAGATTGACTTTGCTTCTGGCTTATCAAATATTCAGAATTTCAATTCTATTAATTGCAAAAAGCATGTTATACAGGATCAAAGCTAAATTACCCATTAAATATTTTAATTGGATGTTTATGGTTATGGAATAAATATTGATAGCATTTTATAAATTATTTGTTTAGGTTCGTTTTTGGCTAAAATATACTGTAACATTATTTTTTCAGCATATTATAATTAAATAGTATTGGTTATATAATTATGTAAATTGTATTGTTGAATTTTATAAATAAATTTATTTTTTATTTAACATAATATATAAAATATTAATGTGGTTGATATAGTTATTTGATTTAATTGTATCTACTAATGATAAATATATAAAAAATATATATTGTAACAAAACAAAAATATTATTATTAATTTTGAGTTTATTTCATCTTTAATCTTCAAACCAAAGCTTTGAACAGTTTCTCTCCTTTACAAGCAAGATATAAGACAATTTTTCTAAAATTAGGTATGCTTTGAAAATCCCTATGAAATTGGTGGGGAGAGCCACATGTTACTCATCTTACTGCCCTTTCCAACATCAATTTTTTAAAATTATTAAAAGTCAATAGAACCCAGCAAATTCTCTAACACACTACAACATAAGCATTTAGATGAAACATATGCTGAGCATATTTCTGTGAGAATCAATCTAAATCTTCAATTTAAAAAAAAATCAACAAATCTTCATCCACCTTAAGTTGAAAAAATCTTCATCCACCTTAAATTGAAAAAAAAACATCTTAACTAATTATATAACTGAAACTTATAATTCTCCTATTTCAAACAATCATATCCCAACCCAGAAGAACAATATATCCCAAAGCATAATAAAATTAAAGTATGATTACTAGTGAAATTCAATTTGTTTCAATTATTTTGCTAGGCTATTACTACCTGGGAAATAACACCGATAACGCCCAACGAAACTTTGGCTGCATTGAGATCCTCATCTGCCTCAGTAAGACTCACAACTTTCGCATATCCCTCAGCAGGGGAAGCTGGTACTACTAATCTCATCCCCACAACATATTCGTGAACAGCACTTCCTTTACCAAACAGGGAACTACCATGAGCACCGGTGCCTAGTATTCCCCCAAGAGTTACACCCAACCAGTAAGGGGAATGAGGCAAAGCAAGGCCTTCTGTGGCAGCAGCATCAATGAGATTCTTTAGGGTTACACCGCTATGAAACGTCATCCTCAAACTAGGCTTATCCACAGATACAACATAGTTTAGATCCCGGGTGCTGATAATGAGACCGGAATCCCCACCGGGACATACCAGCTTGGGAATACTGTGGGCGTAGCGCGTCACAACTCTCATCTTCTGGTTCTTCTGAACGGCATCGGCAACGGAGGCCAGAAGCTCATCTTCTGTGGAAGGATACACGACTTGGGCAGCCCTGCAGATACTTCTATCTGGAAACACACCATAAGCGTTCGAAACAGTACAGTTTGTAAATCCATTAGAACATTCAACCACGGGACCCGGGGGACTACAATTCGCGATCCGGGCCAACAGAAAGAAAGCACAAAAGATCAAAATAGGTCTGTGAAACTCCATTCGACAACATAACCCAAACCGAGTATCGCTGAGTGAGCAAAACGGTCCGTATAAATAGCTGGAATAGCTCTAATGGAAGCGCACCCAAAAATACGTGTGGCCAATTTTCTTTCTGCCTATTTTTCCAGATTTAACTCTACGCTACCCATACTTCATCACTCTTCCGAACACTTGTATTATTTTACAATTTGCTTCGTAAACATCCTGATCACCCACACTACCAACCTTAAAAATTAACAAAAAGTCAAAATCTCTCGGTTATAAATATATTCATATTTGAAGATTACACCTTTTCGATAAAAATGTTTATCACTTATCCACGTCATCAACTTACCCAGTTATATATAAATAGGCATTATCGAGTAAAAGTCTCACCCAATATAAACAAATTCATCAACAACATCATTGTTTGGCGTATCCTTCCAAAAAGCGACTCCAACTAACGATGGATGAATGCATGCGTCCCCAATTTTCTTAAAAAGTTTGGTCTCGAAGTTTGCCATATCCTTCCAAAGTCAAGTCTGGGTCGAAGATTATGGAAAACGTAGGATTTCCATTCACTGTTGTTGAAGGCACACCAAAACTGGATTTTACGGGCAGATAAGTTTCGTTTGAAGCAAAACTATAGGTATTTATATTTTCGGCAGTAATTTCCAACATATCAGAATATGTTTAAAACCAGGTAGAGTATGTATATTTATATAGTAGATTCTTTGCATTATTTAAGAATTTTATATACTAATTTAATGTTTAATTTACTTATTATTTCGTCCTATTATTAGTTTTTAATGTTTGATTTAGTTATTAGTATTAATTTTTAAGAAAATGAATCTCTTAAAAAGAAATTGTTTTTAAGAACATGTTTCGAACCAACTAGTGTGATTCATCGTCAGGACAAGTTGAAGAAAATCTCCAGGACAAGTTGAAGAAACAAATCAAGCTTAGCATTTTAAATAGTACAAGCAAAGTCTCCAACGGCTAGATTGACCAACGGCTAATTTTGACTTTAGGACCAGGGTTATAAAAATTATTATAATTTAATGGAAATTAGTTAGATTAGGTAACCAATAAAAATATATAAATATATATAAAAAAATAAATGGTGTTTATGATAAGTTTAAAAAGTTTATTGTTTGTAATTAAAATTATAAGTTGTTAATATTTAGATGGGAATTAGTTCTATAAAGGACATTTTTATAATGTATAATAATATATGTATTATATGTATATATATATGTATATTATTATTACTATATATTATTAAGTATATAAGTAAATATTCATAAAAGTTAGTTAGAAATAATCAAAACTTGGAACGAGAAAATTAAGTTAACTTAACAAAAAATTAAATAAATAGATAAAATAAAAAATAATAATAAATAAAAATAAAACGAGAAAATTAAAAAAAAATTGAAATAAGAAATAAAAATAAATAAATCAAGCAAGCGACACATTTTAGAAAGAAGGACAAGAACAGAATCAAAAGAAAACTACAGAGCCAAAAGGAAAAACCTAGGAGGAAGGAAAGGAACGGCTCCAAAGAACAGTGAAAATAAGGGAAACAACGAAAGCTAGAAAAAGCAAGACTACGAAAAAAGGGCAGGGATCCAGCACCTACTGATCTTCCAAGCGTCATCTCTATTGAGATCGTTCAGCCTTCTTTCAATTTCAATAGCTTCCCTGAATTTATGGTGATGGAACTGCACAACCTTGGCAATAACCTTGGCCTCCTCAATACGTACCTGATGCTTGGTCTTTTCCACATGCTCTGCTAATGCTGAGGACTTGGTTCTCCCATGTCTTAGGGCAGCTGCATGTTCGCTGATCCTTTGATGGATGGAGCGCCCTGTTTCCACGATATAGGGTGTAAAGCCTTCAGTTGTGTGATGCGATCGGGCGTCGGGCGACCCGCACGTGCGCCGGACGGAGGACTAGTTAGGCCGCATGAAAGTTGTGCGACAGAGCTACGACAGGTGTGCGATGATAACTTGCGACGAAGATTTGCGATGGCAAATGTGATGTGCTTATACCCATCCTTGGAGTGGTTGTGGTGGAGGGTTGGCTGACCAACTGTGGTGGTGAAGCCGACTTGATAGAGCGCCGAAAGGATGTGTGTAGGGGGTGTGTGGGTGGTCGGCTGGGCAGCCCACCCACACATGAAGAGGTGTATATACATGGACCATTGGACGCTTGGAAGAGCATCACACTTGATCAATGAACTTCGCATAAGTTCATATGCACTCTCTCTTGGAGACTTATCACTTGTGCGCAGATTTGGAGGAGAGATGAGCGCATGGCTCATGCGCTCTCCTTGAGTCACACTTGGCAAAATTTTCTTGGTGAAGAGGTGAACGCGTTGGGCAAGACGTGCTCGAGGTGATTATGCAGAGATGTTAATTGTGCTACGACTTAGCGTGGGCGTCTTGGTGACTCGGGTGAACGCCCACCCATCGTGCAAGTGGGCACAAAGATGTGTTGAAGTGTTGGGTTGTGAATGGAGGTGTGTCTCAGTTGGGGGCGCCCATGTGTGGCGACTTGGAGGTGTGCCCAAGTTGGGAAAACGACATGACGGTGCGACGGGGTGAACGAAGGTTTGGTTAGTCGTGCGGCGACTATGCGGAGGTGCCGACGAGCTGGGCAATCGAGTTTGTCGAAGTTGTATATTTGGCTAAGTGTAAATTTGGGGTTTCCCAAGATTTAACTTGTGCATTGTAAAAATTGAAGATGATATAATATATTGTTAGGCAGACTCATATTGCAGGGAGTTTCCCCTCCCTTTATACTGTTGCATTTCTCTTATATAATGCTGTGGATAATGAATGTGTATGGGTGTTCATTTGGTATAAAGGATAACATAATAATACTTGGTTGAGAATCACAAACTAAGTAGGAGAAAGTGAATTAGGCGTAGTCCATGTGCACAAGTATTGTTAAAAAGAAAGTGTTCAGTGGTGCCACACCTCGCCGGCACGGTTGAAAGACCACCGTAGGCTTGGGGGCGTGACAGTTGGTATCAAAGATGGTGTAGCTTGTGGATGAAAGCTGATACACAACTTGAGAGTTGGTATCAGAGCAGATATTCAGGTTGAGCATGGTTGCTCGTGACGAAATGACAGTGGAAGTAGGTACTTACAGGTGAAGGAAGCTAGTTTCACATACAAGTGGAAAAAGGGTCGGTTCATGGTTGCAGGGAACTTGGCGATGCTGGTGGAGGTTGGAACCGGGTGTCGTAGAGTTGGGCAGGCGGTACTACGTGCTGGTCATACGATTTGGGCACTTGTTAGGTGGGCAAGTGGGACTGCGTGTGGGCAGGTATACACGGTTTGGGCGTCTGTGGACCAAACGAAATACGAACCAGGGAAGACGAAGTACAAGGCATGGCAGGTTTTGAAGAATGTGAAGGGAAGCTCTTGCTTACCTTATACAGGTTGAAGTGGATGAAAGAGGAGAATCCCCGGATTCGAGAGGAGCTTGCAGTCTTGGAAAAGAATGTTGAAGATGAGCTTCTTCAACTTGGATGGACAATGGAGCAAGGTGAAGTTTCAGATTATACAAACAAGGAAGAGGAAGCCGTGATAGTTGAAGATGTTGCAGACATGATCATGATGGAGGATGAACTTGAGATTGATCAAGTTGGACCAGGATCGTGCAGTTTGCAGACATGTATGGATGAGGATACTCTCATGGAGGAACCTCGTGATGATGATGTAAGTACATTTGATACTTGTGCTTCATTTGAACATTTGGTAGATGGACCATGTGCAGAGAAGGGCAAAGCCAGTTTGCCGATGCTAGGGAGCATCTTGGCATGGATATTTATGATGAGACCTTGTATGGAGAAGCAAGGATTGTTGATTGTTGCAGGACTTGTTGGGGTTGTTTGTGACCTTATGGTAGAAGGTACAAAGGCTCGTGACAAGGGTGGAACTTGATGATCGTTGTGGAGGATTGGGTCATGCTTTAG
>APFE030146079.1:7766-24408 GCA_000404065.3 Pinus taeda
GCTACCATCGTCCTAGCTGGTTTATTTCCAATTCTGGTTGTAAGCATATTTCGGTATTTTCCATTATTGAAATGAAGTGTTATTTCCGCTGCATCTCTTTATTTATGGTTATCGCATCTCTGTATTTATGGTTATCTCTGTAATCTATTGCGTTCCTGTTTAAATCTGGATCAGATATTCTAGAAATTGGTTGTGGATTGCCTTAGCCTTATACTAGTGCTTTTGGGTGAGAGAGAAAGTTATCAGCCTTTTTGGGAGACCTTTTAAGAGTCAATGCTTGTAGAGACATACTAACTAGACCCTTCAAGGAAGCTTGCGACGTCAAGGCATGGTTGTAAGCTTTACTTTTGCTCATATTAATACAATCAATGGTTGTTTCCTATATCATGTATGAAATATATTTGATAGCTTATGGTTCCTTGACTTTGTAAGTAAATAGTTCATTGTTGTGCTCTATTATGTGTTTCATTTTTCTCTTATGTTGTTTCAGTTGAGTCACTCATCAAGGAGAAGGAAGAAATAGCTGGAGCAGCGTAACGTAGACTGCATTGAACATCGGCATAAGGTAGGCTCTTTCAATGATGACTATTTAAGGAATTAGTTGTTGTATTTGTCTTGTTGTGACTAGACCCACTTTAGGGCTAGAGGGGTTGCCTCTATCCGCAGAGGGAACTTTACCTACATCACAATAGCCTACTGAAGGAGAGGTTCCAACACCTTTTAGGAAATTAGTAGTTTCTCTCCTCGGTTTCCAACACCTTCCAAATTATATACTTTTCACCCCAAAGAAACTTGGGTGCAATATCTGCCACTTTTGAGATCATGGTTGAGTCATCTCGGATGATGAAAACTCCTAATGGGCAAAGAATATGATCTGTCTCCAGTATAATTTCTTCTATTTAGAAACCTCTGCCATCGCCTATGTAGTATGAAAACAATCAGAATGCATGAACCAAATCATATGTACATGGATAAGTATAAAATGGATTACACCAATCATGAAAAGATCCAATCAAGCCTCTATCATCAATAGCAGGTAAAGTATTCCTTGACCTCAAAGGAATTATATTCATCACCCAAAGTGGTTTTTTGCTTAAAGCAACAAAAAAATCTTCCATAGAAAGAGATCATATCCATTACATTTTGAATATCATATTTACTGACATTCATAAATGTCCAATATCCATTGATTTGTCATTGTCAAAATGTTGTGTCTGCACTAAAATTTTCAGCAGTGATCCCTATTTTCTCATGTAATTTAGGGAAGATTGATAAACACTCTAGCAATGGAGGAAGTTTTAAAATGTTCTTTTCTTATGGAATTAAAATTAGACAATTTTGTATTGCTTTATTCCATGATTTTTTTGGATCATGTGCTTGATCACATAAAACCAAGCTTTTGTATTTTTTGTTCTCTAGTTGGCATTCCTTATCTCCTGGCTTGAACCAAATTGCTATTTGAACTTGACGAACAATGAGATTCCCACATGTTGAAGTTGTCAGACATCAACTTCTCCCATTTATTGAGATAATATTTATCCTTCCCGTAAGCAGGAGGCATAGAATAAACAAGTAACCACTAGCTCTCAAAAGGTGATCGACTTCTCACAGCAGAACACCATCATTTTCATGCCAATCAACACGAAAACATGAACAATGGACCATTTCAAATGAATTACTTTGATAAGCTATTTTTTTTGTACCAAGAACTACAATCATGGCACCAATTCCTCATTCAAGAGAAAATTAAATATGATTCTCATGCCCATCCCTTGGAGAAAATGACATTGTGTGTATACCCAGTGGACATAGATAAGTTGAAAAACTTGCAAAACTACAGCCAACATCAAGAACTTGCACGACTCTTGTGGCTCGTAAATCCACTGTTCCATTAGCTATCATGTTTCCCAACCTTTGGCTGTACTCTGAATCTCCATGCTTGAAATGAGTACCACCACTAGGGAACCACCATAGTTTACCATGCTTATGCACCCAGTTTTTCCCACCTTTGATTTTCTTGTAGATGTGAGTGGTTCATATTGCTTCGCCACACATAATCTTTATTTATTGGCCATTTTATCAGGACCTTGTATTCTTTGGGAGGAGGTATTAAACAGAAATTTTGTTCCTCAAGTGGAGAGGATAAATTTCATTCGAAATTCACTCTTCGAGAATAATTCAAATTTTTTAGAGTTTTGATTTACTTTAAATCATGACAAGGAACATACTCAGTACAATTCAATGGGAAAACATTCATTCTTTCTACAAGTATCTTTAGCACATAATCTTTAAAATTGAGATCCACCTTGTTAATTAACCACTGGTTCCCAGTTGAGATCAACGATGCTTGAGTATAGATCACATGCTTGGTGCCAAATAATGGTCCAACAATAACTTTCATCAATGTGAAAGCAAGAACGACCACCTTCCATAATTGCACATCTAACCTAGAGGAAAGTGAAAATCCCATATTTAGATGCAGACATAACAAATATGAAACAGGTTAGCTAGCCACGTATAAACCCATCTTTTCATTGTTTTTCACCTTATCACACATGAATATCTCCACAAATTTCAGTTGAAGGCGGCTAAATTAGTTAAATCCCTTCAAAATGAGTCAAATGGCCTTCAAACTTGGAGATTTGAATAAAACCCATTCAAATATAGGAGAGAGGTTTTTGGAGCGAGAATATTGGAATTTATCAAGGAGATTTCATAGTCAAAAAGTACAAATTTAATAATGTTTTGTGTTATTATGCCAATGTGAATTGGTGTGATAATTTCAGAAACCTTAAAAGCCTATTATTAATGTTTATTAAAGAGCTCAAAAACTTGATGTTGAAGGAATGTATAAAAAATAAGTCTGCATAATTCTTATAAAATGTCAAAAGATTATTCAATGTAGTTTATAATTTGCCCACCAATCTGTCATATTATAAGCCTATGATATCTTTGGAGACCTTTGAAGTAACATTGCATTGCAGGAGGAAATTGTCGAAACCTTAATAAGATTTTATTATTTTGGCTTTTCACTGAAGACCTTGTCTTTAGTAACCCGTAAAGTAGGTGGGTGTCAAAACTGTAGAAGAAAATAAGATTTTTTTTTTGTAGTTTTCTCTTTTTCTTGAAAACCCAACTTTTGGAATTGTTGATTCTTCTAGTACTAAATCATCCATTTATTATAAGTTTATTCTTTTAATTTTTAAAAGATTCACATAGTATGCATTCTTTTTTTTTCTTAAGCAAGATTCGTGCCTTCTTTTTCATTAAGTCAAACATAATTACAATACTTACATAAATCCATCAATAGTAAGATGTTCTAAAGTCTCTAAGCTCTCTAACCCCTAAGAGTTCCCACCACTCACTTTCAGGTACCAAATAAAATGAGTAACGGGCCAAAACCCCGTGTTGACTCGCTCTCTAACCGCTATAGAAACCCTGCCTCCCAAAATTCATGAATAAAGCTAAGCTGGAGAAATTAAATGCTTCAAAATGAAGCAAAAATTCAACCCTCCGACCCCACCGAACCCTCGCTCATTCATGAGCGTTGATCGGATGAGAGATAATCGGATGATGGAGTAGAATATCGCATGCACAATATTGATTGAAGTTTAATGTACGATGAGGGTGGTTTCCCAACCCTTCCCTCATCCACATGTCGAGCGATGAAAGGTATCGCTGCCCAAAAAACGAAACCACCTTCGGCTTGAAAGCGGTGCGATCGAACCAAAACCACCTGAGAGGTGGTTTAGCAGTCCTGCCATGAGAGGAATGGGAAGCGTTTCCGCAAGAACGTTTAATGTTCTCATCCATTCTCCTGACAGTGAAAACCCAGCACCCGCCTTCAGGGATTTTCGACGGACTGAAGATCAAAGCTGCAGAGTCCTCCTCTGTCATGCTATCTTCCATTTATCTGTCTAACCAACCATTCACATAGTATGCATTCAATCTTGTTAATATTAGTGTGTATCGTATGATCCAATGCCAAAATATATATTATAAAATATATATTTTATCTTTTAGATCCAATAGTATATATTAAACTATGTAAATCATAACATAAATCATACTAATTAATATACTTTTGAGTTCTTATTGATAACATTCAATTGTTTTATTATGTTGGTCATATTATATGTCCTATAAGATCTCCTTAAGATCTCCTTAGTCATATCTCATATATACAAATTCTATGGCATGTCTAGGTCAAGAACATTTGATTTTTGGTTCTGAAAATTTTATTGTGAGTGTTCCATGCAATTTCAAACCAAGATTCAAGATTTAATAAGTCATTTGTGTTATATAATCATTTTGTTTTTTTATGGTAAATATGTGAGATTTTTTTAACATAACCATGTTATTGAAGGGTAATTTTTTAATAAGCTTTTATTGGTGAAAGGTTAATTTATTATTAAAATCTCACTCATGAAGGGAAAAAATTTAAACATGACATTTCTTGACGGGAAGCATAAAAACACAAAATGTCAAAAAGATTACGTATGACGGGTAAAGAGAAATCCAAATTCCAACCCTATTCCAGCTTCATGTTGTCTATATACAATATCCAATGGTGATGGAAAAAAATATCCAAACATATATCAAAGAGGGAACTTACTAATGGAAATGTGGATAGCTCTATTATAGGAATGTTGTAATTAAATAAATTTTTCATCCAAATCCTTCTATGATTCTACTTATATCCTCTCTGAAGAATAACCAAATTCCTATTCACCACCTTTGACTGCCCATCATTTTGACAATGGAAGGCAATGGATCTCTTCAATTTACTATCCAATTTCTCCCATAATGAAATCTAGAATAAATCAAGAAATGTAGTATCACCGTCATAAATTATGTTCAGTTGTACCCTAAAGTGCACCCAAACCCTTTCAAAGAACAACCTTGTTGCTCCTTGTCCTTTGATGGTTTTCTTACAAGCTATCAAAATCCACATATTATTGAACATATTGAAGTCTACAAATATAGGTAGTCACACCCTCTTCTTGTCCTTGACAAACCCCCAAAAAAGTCGATGGGCATGCTTTATCATGGCCTTGTATAAATTAGAAGCGGACTATATATTATGTGAATCTTATTGCTCAACTTATTGGTACAACACAACATACAATCTATGATAAACCTATTTATTACTTCCTTCATCTTATCCTAATAAACATACCTCTACAAGTTTGTCATGATCTTCCCAACACTGAAAATCCCAACAACTTTGGTGGTTCCCCATCGTGTATACTAATCCATCTTGGAGATGGTAACCAAATTTTTTGTCTATGTTCATTTGTTCTTGTTGACCCTATAGTTAGATACACCTCGTTAAAGTCCTCGTATTTAAATATTTGTCTTTGTATGCTTCATGGATGAATGGATCCATGTGCATAATGGCCATATGTGTTGTGTTTTTTGGTGCTAGTATCCTTAATAACATAACTTCTTCATAATGTTTTCTTAATTTTAATTAATAGATGAAATTGTTGCATAAATCACATCCATTTAACGTCTTGCTTGTTGGAGATTACTCCAAGGTTGGAATTGTTGGAGAGGATGATGATTGGTATGGATAATGGTCTCCACACCCAATAAAAATTCTTTCATCTCTTCACTACATGCACCAAGGAATAGAGTTACTTGGGATATGTAGGTTAGTTAAGTATTGCTCCATGTAATAGATTTGAATAGTAGCAAATTATCTCCCCCTTATCTCAAACCATTTAATTTAACACTACACCCATTTTGTACCCATTGGAATGTTTACCCACATCAAGTTGATTTTGTAAGTTAGGTAATGCTAGGATTGGGGCTTGAATAATATTGCATACAATTCTTTAAATGCCCTCTACTAACTCACATAACTGGAAACTCTTACACTTAGTTGTCATGACATGAAGTGGTGTTTCCACAATTGACAATGATGATATGAACATTTTAATATATTGGGTATGCCCCATAAGAATCCTAACTTTAGTGAGATTGTAAAGAGTGGGACATTTAGGGACAACCTCTATCTTTGTAGGATCAATCTTCAACATGCCTCTACCAATTACATGCCCCGGTCACAATGAAGACTACCTAGCACACTCCACTTATTTATGTTTTCTAATAGTTGGTGTTTCCACAATGTCAAAACCTGCTTCAAATATACAATTTGGTCTTCCCTAATAGAACTAGACCAAAATTTCATCCTCCGTTTCTCTTGAAGGTAATTTTCCAAGTTTCGTATTCCTTGATCTAGACTCAATGATATCAATATTTCAAACCCAAATTGGTAAAGTCCCTCGCATCCTACAATCTATCTAACAATTTATCAATATGGGGTAAAGGGAATCAAATATTGAGAGTGATGTTGTTCAAAAAAAAAATATGCAATGTGAAACCTCCAAGTCTTATCCTTCCTTGGTACAAATATAATAGGGAAACCACATGGTAGGGTAATTGTTCTTATGATTCCTTGCTACAGCAATTCCCACAAAACTAATTATTCACCTCATCTAGCTCTAATATGCACTCTTTGTATAGCCATGTATTTGGTAAAGGAGATTCTAGTAGTGAATGTATCTTGTACTAATTTTCATCCTAGGTGGCATAAATTTCAACACCTTGAACACTTCTCTATATATCTATAAAATATCTTCTAGAAAGCACTTGTATTCTTTTGTACACCATTTTAATGATGTTTTCACAACCATTGATTTAGTGTCTTTTTGGATCCATATAAGTTGATAGATCTCTTAGCTTGGTGGGGAATCTCTAAAGAGATCTTAGACTTCCCCTTACATGCATTAATGATAAACTATTTACCATCCTTAACCAAGAAATTTGGGTTTTTCATTCTCATGAATATAGCATATTGCATATATATGTAAGGAATACCAAATATTATATGCAAACATCAAATGGCACTACATAGACTTATATTTCATCAAAAAAAGAAATCATTGATTTAAGAAATCTAGGATTACAAAGTTAGGTGACGGTGAGTTCTACATCCTTTATCACCAATATCAAGATGATAATGTATCTCTAAACCAATATTCCTTACCAAATCCTCTAAAATGAGCTTTGTGTGTGAACCATAATCAAATGAATCATCTACCTTATTCTTCGTGATTTGGATTTTGGTATGGAACAAGTTAATTTCATAATCAAATGAAGCATCTACCTTATACTTAATGGATAGCATTTTGGTATGGAATAAGTTAATTTCCTCTTATTAATGATACTAATTGTTCACCTCATCCTTCACTATTGTGCAAACATATTCCTCGTCCACAATTGAGTTGCTTTATATCTCCTTCTCCCATCCACAACTAAAAGTTTCTTCTTCTTGGACTACTCATGTTTGTGGTTCTTGGGATTCAATGTTGGATGCAACTTCCAATATTTTTATTTAGTGTATCCATGGATGTTGCAATGTTCAATGATTATTATGGTCCTTGTACATGTGTAGTAGCAGTGATACTCTTTTTTTTCTCCTTCCTCCTCTGCTTTTCTTACTTATTGGAAGTTCCATACGGATCTCACTAGTTCAAATCACTTTTTGGTCCCTTTTACCTATCGGATTATATGCATTGGACCTACACACAAGCCTCATCTATAATATTGGGATTGAATACTATAACTTCCCTTCTTTCATCACTCTAAAGACCACCCAAATGCCTTGATAATAACATATATGATTTATTTATTTATTCTCTACAAAATGGCTTGATTCAATAACTTCATAGTGTATTTAGGTACACTATATCCTTGCCGTTATCAATAGAAATTCCAACTAAACCTCTTGTCTCCATCATACCCAATAACGTAAAACTATGAATTGAGAATATTTTTTAATATTTCCCACTCAGATGTTGACAAATACCCCCCTAGCCTAGGGTCCTTGATGCAACTTTCCCACTAAGTCTATGACTGTGTTATAGCATTTAGTATGGGAAAATTTATTTTTTAATCCTTCAATGCATTATGCACATATCAATCTTCACCTTCTCATATCAATCTCAAGATCCACAAAGTGAAACACTCCCACAAATTTCGACTTTCTAAGTCAAGGAAATAGATATTGAGTTCGAAGCACACAATTGCCCAAATAAAACCACTCTTGTATCAAAGTGATTTGCAAACCACTTTGGATATTCTAGTGGTCAATGCCCCATAACATAAACTAAATTTGTTGTAATGAGCATGTGCTTGACTACATGACTAGTTTTTTTTTTTTTAAGGATTTAATAGAAAAATAAACATCCATTAGAGAAACTTTGAGGTCTAAAATGGGCCTCCTAAGGAATATTATAAAATAATAGTACAAATAATAAAATAATATTAGATTACATCATCAAATTTTAGAGGGAAAAAAGAAAAAACTTCTTTTTCAACTCATATTTTCAACTTATCTCCCTATGGATTTACTCAAATTTCGAGTGGGAGCACTCGTTGGATGCAAAATTCAATTCTTCATCAAAGGAGTACCCATTTTGCATACTTTTGATGGACCCTACTACACGAAAAATGAGAAATACATGAAAAAAACATGATTGCAAGCACATTTTTCATGTATTTCTCATTTTTTGTGTAGCAGGGTCCATCAAAAGTATGAAACATGGGAACTCCTTGGATGATGAATTAAATTATGCATCCAAAGAGTTCTCCCACTCGAAATTTGAGTAAAATCGTAGGGAGATAAGTTCAAAATACTAGTTGAAAAAGTAGTTTTTTTAATTTATTTTTTTATCTTTTTACTTTTTTACTCCAAAAATGGTGAATCATCCCCCATGGTTGACATCATCCTCTTGAATCTTATTGGTTCTTATAAAGTTTATTTTGGTTGTACAAATTTGTTTTGAGGTTCATTTTAGACCTCAAAATTTCTCTAATGATATGGATTCTTTACATACTTAGAAATAAGAATGGACTACAATGATAAGAAATGCAAATGGAACACCATATACACAATACTTTAGGAAAGCCATCAAGAAATGAAGGTGATGAGTTGTAAAATATATTATTTTTGCTACATAACCATTCCCCTTATTTTGACTAATTCCTCTCCTGTCCCTTATCAAATATTTTTAATCATATGCTTAACACGGGATGCTAAAGGTATAATGCATGTTTTATTGGTTTTCTATTTCACGTTAAAGAATAGAAGTAGAAATTATATAAAAGGGTAGCCTTATTTTCGATATACATACATACATACATACATACATACATACATACATATATGTATGTATGTATGTATGTATGTATGTATGTATGTATGTATGTATATCGAAAGCACTAATCCATATTGTCCAAGACCGCAGATGGATAATGATCAAGAAACCTACTATTCAAGGACAGATGCATATATATATATATATATATAATATATATATATATAATATATCAAAAGCACCAATCCATATTTTCCAAGACCGCAGATGGATAATTGATCAGACACCTACTATTCAAGGACAGATGGCATATTTGAACTAATAGGGTGCTAGAAGAAAGGAACAACAACAAGCATATTCCCTCAAAAGTTGGCATCTTAGTTACAAGTTGATACAAGGACGTTGGCATCTTTCCTTAAGCTAATGTTTGTAAGCTAATTAGTTGGTTCATATGGCTTCCATATCTCTTTCTAGTCTGAAAGGAATGTTCTATGTCCTAAAAATTAATGAATTAACATTTGAGATGCCTTGGTGCACAACAGTTGTTACATTGTCAAGGCCCTAATTAGTATTTCATATGTAACTATGTCAAGTGTGTCTAGTCCTATTTTGGAATTCAAGGCGAATTATTTGGATAGTGTAGCCTTTGGGTTTAATTAGCTATTGGGACAAAGATTCCTCTATTCTCTATAAATATGTGTGTATAAACCTATGATGGATATGTTTCTTTTGACACTGTGTTATAATTATGTTTGATAATACAATTTCTCGTGGACGCATGTTTTATTTTGCTGAGCTTATCTTTGTAATTTGAGCATTGGCATAGGTGGAACCCCAAGTTGGGCCCACTCAAGGTAAACCCATTCACACATTTCTTTCTAGTGATTTATTTATATATGTATGTGTTTCATTTTTGCAATATTTGGTTTAATTATTGTTTAGTAGATTACGATCAGCCGAAGTGATTTGTGTGGTTTGTTTTAGTGTGACTGATGTTAAATATGTTTCTCTACTTTTTTAGGCCAAGTTATTTGCATAAGTGTGTTTGTATAGGTGGTTTCACCATTTCTACAAAATCGGCAATTCCTGCTACAAAATCAACAGACTATTCCAAAATTGCAAAATGTGTTGCAAAATTAGACCTTGATAGGAAGCCTTATCTCAATTAGGTATCACTTTTAACTTTTGAACTCTAGTGCTTGGGTAAACTTATAGACACGCCAATTTGACTAATCTAACATTTCTATATCTATACTTCCACCACCAGTATAGTGTTGAGGAATCAATGCACATAGGTATTAGGGTTTGATTCTTCTTTCTTGATAATTACTTGTGATTTATGTTGGCTTCTTTTACTTCTTTATTATGTTTTCTTTCATCAAGTAATTACCAAATTAAATGTATATGAAGATCACAAGAACAAGAGACACAAGATGTAGGCACTCAGTCAGGTAAAAACCCTTATCTAGGGGAAAACCCAGTCCAACTCTTCCACTAGTAGATTCAAATCAAGATGAGATAATACAAGACCCTTCAGACCTAGACAAAGACCTCCTCCAATCACCAATTCAGCCCTTCCAAATTTTCCAAGTGATAGCTTCCTCAAATGTAGCTTCAATCCAAAATTTTGGCCCTGGATTCAATCCAGAAACCCTAGGATACTTCGCATGTGTGAGAGATATGCCCAAAAAACTTTGATTTTCCTTCTTTCTTGAATTAGGTATTCTTCTCTTGTACTTCACTCTCTTTTTTGTCCTCTTTCTCTTTTTAAATCAAACTTGTGTGAGTGTGCTTCCAAGTGAGTCGATCAGCCTCTATTTATACTGCTTCCATAAGGTCGAATTGCCTCCAATAGGGTCGACTTGGTGAGGAGGGACAAAATGACTATTTTAACTCAAAAATAAATTTATTAACATTATACAAAAGCCCAAGAAGGGTCTAATAAATATGACAATGACTCTCTTGACTCTTGACAAAATCTAGAAGCCTTTAATGGAGGCTATGACCTAGAACATAAATGAAAGAGCATGAAACCCATGCTTCAAAATTATTTTTCTTTTACAATAAAATTTTATTTTGACAAATACAATCATGAAAACTGACACTAGTTACATTCTTAAACATAGATTTCATGCATAGGAATAAGAATTGGTAGGAACTTTGGTAATTGTGCATACAACACGGAGTCCTCACAAGTTAACAAACCCTAGTTGACAATAAAATGAACATGTGAATCATTAATAAATAAATGATATACATTCACACCATCAAAAGGATTTCTCCTTTATTCATAATTAATAGAGTACAAGGAAAAAGAATGAACTCCTTGTGTAGTTATCCATCAATTCCCTACATTATATTGTCTCTTACAGCATGTTATCTCTCTACTTTCAATTGTTGTTCTACGAATTAATAGGAAATCACTACAATGGAAGTTGAATCCATTTGCATCCTTTCAACAAGGGTTTTAACTCCCTTCCTTGGTTATTAGGTTTAGTATTTTTTATTCTCCGATGCCTTTGGAAGTCACTATGGATTCTCATATGTTACTAACCCAACATAGGTGAATCACGGTGAAATGTAGTTCCCACTTGAATATGTAGGAAATAATTTAGTCACTTCCTTGTTGGGGGAATAACCTTCACATTTGACGTAAACAAACCATAAATATATCGACCCTTTGAATGTAGTGAGGACCACAAGGTCAAAGAAACAAATTCCATTTATTTGACCTTGAACAAGAAGATTTTCAATTTTTGTTTGTTCGTGTGAATTTAAAAATATAACCTAAAATTCCAAATATAAATCTCGAAATTTTATCTTCCCCATTCTCAAGTATCAATGAAAACCTAGAGGATTTTCAATTTTTGTTTGTTAATGTGAGTTTCAAAATCTACCCTAAAATTCCAAATATAAATCCCAAAATTTTATCTCCCTTGTTCTCATGCATCAATAAAAACCTATAGTAACTATGTAGATCCATTTTGGATCAAATCTTAACTATATGAAATAATAAGCATCATATGACACCAAATTTTGAAGGTTGTTATATATTCATCAATTTTATAATCATGCAATGCACTCTTTAATGTAAATCTCTAATCATATAATCATCTAATTTTAAGGTCATAGCCAAGCCAAACACCAAATTGGTGTATGAGACTCCCCTATTTATGGGACAAGGAACCCCCTCTGCACAATAATTTGACTGCTAATGTTTACAGATATGTACATATTTTTCCCCACTTTGGATTAACTATGACCTCTTGGGAGGAAACACATGTTCTTAACCATTAGATCCACTCGAACAAACAGAATGCAGTGATCTCGAATCCACTCGAAGAAATAGAACGTTGTAATCTTGAACCCACTCGAAGAAATAGAATGCAGTAATCTACTTTTACTATCTACACACTAATCATATGGATCAACCCTCAGATATTTCCATTTTCCTTAACCCTCTTGTAAGAGAGTCAGGCTCAGATGAGCTCTGATACCATGCTAGAAATCTGAAGAGAGCAAGAGAGTTATATTTAACGCAAATCACACACTATAATATTATTCATCACAACATCTACATATATATAGGACATAACACATTGACTTCAACACATCTAGATCATGACTCCAATTCATTACATAGGAATCAACACTTTCTAGACTGACGCCTAAGGATTCACAATGACAAGTACACATGACATGGAAGCATTACTTCCAACACCCTCGCTTAATACTTACATGGAAAACACATATTACAACAACAATATGATATTTGTCTCACTGGTCTTCATCAACGCTCACATTCACTTTGGAATCTCGCAAACACCGCTCTTTCTTCAATCTTCGAGTTGTCACTTGACCTCCATTTAAAACATAAATGCCTTTGACCATCATTGACAAACTTTGTACAATTGAAGCTTCTTGACGACCCTGAAGAATAGCCTAGATACTAAATATCTCTATGGACATGCTTCAATCCTAGTAGTATGCATCAAAATACATACCTCTAGTTATATAGGTAAGTTGTTTATGTACTAAGTTTATCTAGCAGTCCATCATACAACTGATATTTTTGACATACATATGAAGAAAACATATAACTAATGTTTTTGAAACACCAAAGAATGACAAGACACATTAACATATAACAGACTCAACAGAACTAAGTCAATAATGTGTTCTCTCGACACCAAAAAACGTTGAGAACCATTAACTTGAAGGATGTTTTCATGTTCATTATCTGGTCTTTCATAAAAACTTCTAAATATAAAATTAGAGTAACTTTGGGACCACTCAATAAACATCAAAGCCATCAAGTAAAACTACAGCTTGGCTATGTTCCATATCGATCTGGAGATTCAACCAGGAATGTTGTTTGTTGCTTTTGGGCTTCTCTTGCAATTGTCTAGAGTGCGGCCTATAGCATGTTGTGACACTCGTATCTCCCATTCTGAAAATATCGCCATCACTAGATAACTTTCTCCACATGCAATTTGTTTTTCCCTCTACAGGTAGAACAATCATTTTCCTTGGAACATTCGTAATTGCTAACCATGCAATGCAAGAACATAGATTGTCCATTGAATAGTTTCCATTTCCTTCGTTATAAGCAGTGGCCATATGTCGAGTTTCACGTGGTCGTGTCTTCCACCCATGCTCATCGCACCATAATATTCCACGCTCCAAATGCTCCAACTATGGTGCTCTTCTATTTTCTCCTTATTAATTAGGACCATTCCACAAATTTTAAAGTCAAAACATTCACGTCCACCCAGGAAAAAGAAAACTCACGTCCAAATTTAATTGAATGAATCAAACCATTCGAATCAAAGGTTTGGAAAACAAAAACCAAAGACTTTCTCCACGTGACACGTGATGTTCCAAAAAAATAAACTTCTAATTAATTGGAAGTCTGGAACAGCGAGTAGCTCACGACACTTCGGCTATAATAACAACGATGGTTGGATTCTTTAAACAAAGTCAACCTTTGAAGCTCTTCTACACCAGATCTCGAATTCAGATCTGCGCACCAGCTTGTTCAATTTTAAAAACAAGTCGTTGGGTTCTCCATATCCAGAGAGGGGGCTCCTTACCCTCAATTTTTTTGGCGATTATTATCTGCTAACAACACATGACAAAACTGGCTCGTTTCTATTTGCAGAGCTTTCGAGAGTTTGAAACCCACTTCAAATCCTGAATTCGAGGTCCACCAGCTTTTGATTGCACAAGACGTCAAGACGTCAAGATACTCACACAAGCATATATCCCTTCTCAACTTCCGTAAGATCAGTCGTCAATTAATGAGGACTGCAGCAAAAGGCACTTCTAGATACACAATGTTGAGAATGAAGGTGCCACCCAATTCTCCGCAGAAGAGAAATGTCCCAATCTGGTGCTATTTGCTGGCAAGAAACCACACAAAAATTTGACACAAAAGACACGAGAAATAGAATGTAGTAATCTACTTTTACTATCTACACACTAATCTTATGGATCAACCTTCAGATCTTTCCATTTTCGTGAGCCCTCTTTCCATACTATGTTAGAAATATGAAGAGAGCGAAAGAGTTAGATTTAATACAAATCACAAACTTAATATTATTCATCACAACATTTACATATATATATAGGACATAACACATTGACTTCGACACATCTAAATCATGACTCCAATTCACTACATAGGAATTAATAGTTTCTAGACTCACACCTAGGGACTCACGCCTAGAAGTACAAATGACATGGAAGCATTATTTTCAACACCCTCCCTTAATGCTTACATGGAAATCAACAGCGTCTAGAGTGACGCCTAGGGACTCACAACGACAAGTACACATGACATGGAAACATTACTTCCAACACCCTCCCTTAATGCTTACATGGAAAACACATATTACAAAAACAATATGATATATGTCTGATTGGTCTTCATCAACGCTCACAATTTTCACAATTTTCACAATAAAATGTTAATTTATTCCTTTTCAAACCTTCAACCAAAATCAATGACTAGAACAAGCAAATCTTTGTTGTAAAATTTGTAAAGAAATTTAAGTAAACTCATAAAAAAAGTACAAACGAACTTAGAACAAGTATAAAGCAAGTTACATAATGAACTTCAAACTGAGCATATCATTAGATATGCTCATGAGGCTTAAAGACCTACCCAAGCAACTTAAAAACATTACATGTGACCATTTCATCCTACAACATGTTGGATAAATAAAAATTTAGATTAAACTTGTTGTGATATACAAATTTTTCAAAATGCTCAATGCAAACCAATCAAAGATAGCAACCCTGTATAGAATGAAAATTGAAGTGAAGTGGTAGGCAGTGATGGTGTAGCAGGAGCAAGTATTTGAAAGTGAAAAAAAAAAACACAGAAATTAACAAATTAATAAATAAAACATAAAACTAAAAGTCGATGGGGGAGAACTTATCCCAATTACAAGATTTTCGACCCCATCTACATGTCTAATTGGGCCCCTCCATCTCCATCACAATCTCTATTTATAATCCATCCCAATGTTGTGCCCAAAAAAAATAAGAAATCTTGTCGAGCTGGGTAAGTGTCGCTGGATGTCGAACCAAAATGAATTCAAAACATCCATTTTCTGCTCTAAGTTTTCAATTCCTGCGAGTTCAAATCTGAAGGAGGAATTTACGAGATGCAGTTCACTATTATGGAACCAGCCACAAAATACCAGCAATTTCCAACGAGTTACCAATTCTGCTCCATCTGCCATCTTGCTTACTTCCTCGTGGTGCTCCATATCTCGGCTCCTCTTGTTTCTACCCGTAGGGTTTTCGCTTGTTTTTTTGGCAGTCTCTACCAGCAACAGTTCAAATGAAAATATTCGAAAGAAAATATTTTTGATGCAATTGCCATTTAAGTTTTCAACCATTAGTAAATTAAGATGAAAATATTTTCCATGCATCGATCATTTAAATCAGCAAATTTTAGCCTGCCTGGTTCAAACCTGGCACCAAACAAACTTGGAATAGAACGTACCAGAAAGTGTAAACATTTTCTTCTATGATAATTTTGTAAATGTGTTAGAAAACCTGCACAGATGAATCTAGCTAGTAAAGGTTGAACACACAGCTTTGCAGAGCAAAAACATTAAAAGAAAATCGAAAGAAGAAAAGAATGATTCATTAGAAAATATGTTACAATGCTCATGATATAGTATTACTGGGTGAAGATCCCAAGGTAATGAACTATAGTGGTGATCAATGAGAAACTCAACACCTACAACAAGATCCGGAGATAACTAGTCAGTTGCGGAGTTAAAGAAGGAGCAAATCAAGGAGTAAATCATGCAAAAGGAATCTTGCATGCAATCCCATGCTCTAACTAAGAGTCTGCATGTAGATGTGTAGTAGTTGTATGTAGTTGCATGCTCTAACTAAGAGTCTGCATGCAGTTGCATGTAGTTGCATGCTCTAACTGAGAGTCTGCATGTAGGTGT
>APFE030146079.1:36412-66474 GCA_000404065.3 Pinus taeda
GCAGGTGAAGCAGGTGGTGGCGTAAGTGGAGGTGGTAACTGTGGAATGTGTTGCCTGATCAAATTGACCGCACTTCTCGGAGAGACCCAAGTGCACTCTTCCTCACTCTCTCGCAAAGGTGAAATTAAAGGATTGTTCCTTAATCCCTCGGTACCTTTGTAGATCTTTCCGCTCCGTGTCCTTCCAAACATTAATGTATTCGCATCACCCGTTTTTCACATAACAGCATCTTAATCTAGGTATTCAGGGATTTAATGTACCTACCTCACAGTCCCTTGAGAAAACGTCGTTTTGCTTCGTTGTAGCTCATGGTCGTGTCTATCGCAAACTCGGTGATAAATCCCCCTATTGTCCGGTCGAGCCAATGGTCCACTGCTAATGCGATCTTATCTTCTGATGCCCCTAGTCTGCACACTAACTCCAAAGTCCACATTATCAGTTGATCAAGCTTGTACCTTCCCTGGCTATCAACTAGCCTCGTGATCCACTCATACAGTTCAGAAGAGAAGGATGTGAAGAAGATCTCATGGATTTCCGTATATACGTAGTGATCCAGCCACCTCTTCTTGGATATCTGTAGAGTTCTATTTTCCTGTGTCATGAACTCGTGAAGATTTTGATCCAACCACTCTTCAATTTCCTTCTTTGTAGGATTCGAGTGTTCCAAGATCAGACATCCCTTAGGCAGATTCCGGTCCTAGAAACGGAACCATTTATTGGCTTGTTGGGGCCTGACCCAGGGCTAGAAGTGATTTAGCCAAACAAATCTTGAAACTACCAGTCCTTTTGGCAATAATCCGCTGAGCGCAGATTGAGGTCTCACCCGAGGTAGTATGGGAGGGTGCTAGAACTAGGTTTCCGCACCCTAGGGATGTCTTGATGAAGTCTGGGAAGTTCGCAAACCGATCCTATGCGCTTGCACTGCTCCGCGCAGTCGTCTGACCTTCGCGCATCTCTGTAAAGAGCGCGAAAAGGCGTTGTCTAGATCCTTTAGCCTTACAATGTTATTATTATAGATCTGAATTAATTTTGTGGATCCAATATTCTCATCAATCATTCCACATTCATAACAAGTGCATGCAATCATAAATTGTAAAGAAATGCATAAAAATATAACAAAAGCATAAACACACAGATCTACGAGCAGAAGCACAATATTTTAGAATCAACTTATCTTTTATTAAACCTTTGTTCAGTTACAATCCCAACTCCACCCTGCGCACTCAACTGTAGGGGTTTGTGCACACAGCTACAGACTCTACCAGGCCTCTGGCACACAGCTGCAGAGCCTCTTCCTCCTACTACAACCAAGACTCAAACTTACAAACTCCGAGCAAAATCCTTATCCCAAAACCATATTCGACTTAAGATCAAGACTAAAAATTGAATTCTACACTTAGAGCCTCGCTCTATTTATACAATCCCATGGTCCGCGGACCATGGATAGTCCAACACTTTCTATATTAAATTACAATATTTTAAGGTGGACAGCCCTAGACTCTCGCACTTTGCACCCACATTTTGCTGGGTCTTTACATTACATTAACCAAAACTCAACTTTAAGCCCCAAAAACCCGCTATGGGGGATCCACTGCCCAACAATTGGAGTATAACTGGAGGTAATAATGTGGCTTGGATCAAATCAAATAGATCTAATGTTCTTGTTATTGGGGAGAGAAAAAATCTATTATATCCAACAAGCTTTTGAAAAAGTTTTAGCAAAAAATTAAATGAAGAAAATGAAAATCCTAGAAATCAAAAGTATGGAGATGACACCCCCTTGGAATATATGATGTAAGCGTTTTGTTACTACTTGTTTTTTCTTATATTAATTTTGTTTTAAATACAATTTTTGTGATAGTGTTTCTTCTTGTAGGTTTTGGTATTAATATGAGACATAGGATTATCGAGAGATTGACGCATTTCCTTATGATGTTCCTAAAAAGTGGATAGGGAGTCATCCAAGTTGTCAGCTTCTAAGACGTGGTTGTACATGTCATTTTAGTGTTTACATATCCAAGAATGCACCAAAATGTGCCTCGATCACTTATGTTGAGATGAACCATATAGATATTACAAGTAAACCTTTACATGCACAAGAGGCTGATGATTTTGTAGGCACAAGGGCATACCATGCACCCCATGTTAGTAATGAACTACTTGAATGGGAAGAAAGATGTTTGGTGTTGGGAATGTTGGCTAAATATATACATCACAAACATTGGGAATTAGTGCATGACAAAGTAACCTCATATAGAATTGAGTTTGATAGAAATGATTTTCTTACTCGTGATGACATTAGCAATATGAAGAGGAGATTTAAACATGCCCAGTACATGTTTTATAAGAATAATGATCAAAGTGTGTGTATATGTCAAGCAACAAATCCCGATAAAGTATTTTACTACTCAGATTTTGACAATTCCATAGATGATGAGGGACACATTCCATTCATTTTAGGCATTCAACAACCACTACAACTGGAATGGATGAAAAAATATGGTCATGATAATATATTAGCAATGGATTCTACAATTGGGACAAATCTCTTTAAGGTAAGTTTATATTGTTATGTATTTTCTTATTATCATTTGTAATTTATAGGATAATATTAGGATATAATTAAGTTCTTATTTATTTAATGCAATTTCAACTTTATAAGTTATGGGCATTAATTTGATTCCCAACATAATGGTGTTCCAATGGCATGGATTCTCATGTCAAGGTCTATAACTTTTGATATTTCCAAGTGGATGGAAATGCTACTTCTTAAATTTCACATGGGGCCCATGTTGGAATGGAAGTTGAATGCATTCATAGTAGATGATGTAGTTGTTTTGATCGGTGCAATCAGGTATAGAGATTTGTGAGTGTGTTTTTATTTATTTCTCAAAATTCAATGTTACATACATCATTGTAGACCCATTATACAAATATACATATATTTATAGCTTTGTATAACATCTATGTGCAATAGGGTGATATTTCAATATGAAGTCTACTTATGTATTTGGCATGTTATAAGGGCATGTTTAAAAACTCTTGTAATGGAAGTGAAATATGATACTACAAGGTGCCATTTTTAAGTGTCTAGGTGACATTATGAACAATTAGAAAAATGTAAATTTTGCGCTTGAGGAGACTAGCTGTTAATTTTTGCAACTAGGGTCAAATTCCACAATGTATATCTCAAATGATTAAGATGAAGCTTTCATTAAATTCCTCTTTTCAAGAGGAAACAAATCGACCTAAAGATCACCCAATTTGGTCAAGTGAAAGTTAAGTTTTGAATTATTTTATTCATACATGCATTATGGAGTGGGTCTGCCCTAACCACATGGGTAACTTCTTAGGTCGGCCTTAACCCAAAGTAAACCTTCAGGAAAGCTTATAAATAGAAGTGACCTCAAACTCATTTTATCACAATGATCAATCCATCTTCTTTTATTCTCTTTTGTCTTAGTTCGCACAGGTTCATCAGAAGGAGTTCACACAAGGGTCTGAAATCACAGGCATGAGGTTCACTCTAACTTAGGGTTCTCTGATCCCCGGATGCTAGCATAGAACTGGGAATTTTAATCCCTGGACGCTGGCACACAGGCCTATGAGAACATCCAAAGAGCCCTAAATTTTTGCACAAAGGCTTAAGGGAGCGTCCAAAGGTTTAGAGGAAGATCTGAAGGTGTTGATCCCCAGACGCTCGCACAGAGTAGTCCTGAGAACGTTCAGGCCATCCCAAACGCACGCATAGCAACTGGAAGAGAGTGTCCAAGGATTTTTAGTAGATCTAGTGGATTTGACCTTGAATGCACGCATAGGGTCTTCCTAAGAGCATCCAAGCAGTTATATATGCCCTCACACAGTGGCAGAGAGAGCATCCAAAGAGTTTCAAACGCACGCAGACAGTTTTGTTGAGAGCGTCCAAGGTTTTGATCTTGGGTTTATCAGTTGGCTTCAGTAATCTGGTAGATCTAGGCTTCTCTGTTGTTATATAGATCTATAGATATGATTTATTAGTATCCTCTATAAACATCTATATTGGGCTCATTGTACTCTCTGTTGAAAACTTTTTATGAAAATCTATTAAAGAATAATATTTGAAAGGGTTTCCACCTTGTGGGGTTTTTGCCTGGTCATAGAGAAATTTGTTGTCTCTTCTCGTTGTGATTTTTTCTTCTTTGTCACTCCATATATTGTTCTTTCTTCATTTACATTAATTAGATGCATTGTTAATGAAAAAATAAATTGGGCTAAAGTAACTAATACAGCATAGAACAATCGAAAAATTTAACATGGAATCAAATCTAAGGTGAAGGGCAAGCCCAAAAGAAGAGAAGCATTGAAGCCCTCACTTTCAGAAAGAAAATTGCCTAGTCAAGGTCAATATGTCGTCCTCTACCTGAAAGGAGCATGAAAAGTTGGGTGATGCATCAAACTTTGATGCATGGAAAGTCAGATTGGAGATCATAGTTGACAACAATGATGTGCTTGAATACATCCAAGGAAGGATGCCCGAGCCTACATAAAATGCTTCCTCTTCCCTCAAGAACAGGTACAAGAAAGGTGAGTCCAAAGCAAAGCAAATTATAGATGATGGTTTACAATATCATTTACTTGCATATGTTGGGAATTTAATAAATTCTAAATATATGTATGACAAGATAGTCGGCATGTATGAAATCAACAACTTGAATGAGATCATCACCTTGAAATATCAACTCAAGGAAACTAAGATGAAAAAAGGAGAAGTTGTTCAATTCTACATTATGAGGATCTCTCACCTTAGAGATTAATTGCAGAGAGTCAAAGAAAATGCACCTGACAGGGAGATAGTAGTTATGACTCTTAGAGGTCTCCCTCCAATTTTGGAAACCTTCATTACTACAATTAGCAATAGAAATTTCCTTCCTACATTTGATGAAATTGTTGGGAATCTCACTCAAGAAGAATCGAGCATGATAGCAAGAGGAAGGATTCAAAAACATGAAGAGGGAGAGTTCGCTACATATATCACTCGTGACAAAAGGAAGAAGGTAAAAGGAGGTCCATCAAGGAAGCCTCCTTATCAAAATATAAAAGGAAGTAATGACAAATCATTATCTCATATCGAATGCTTCAATTACCACAAGACGAGTCATGATGATTATGATTGTCCCAAGAGGAGCAAAAGACCACATTGCAACACTAAAGGCAACTACAATAACAAAAGAAGAAAATACAATCAAAGAAATAACCATGATAGAAGATATGAATGAAGAATAAAAGACTCCTCAAGCAACTGTGAAGAAGATCATCCTCCTCAAAAGAAGTCAAGGGCTCCTAGGTATGAAAGTAATGTTGTAAATAAATCTGAATACATTCTTACTTCTTCTCTTACTAGTTCTTCTCCACCGGATACGTGGGATAGTCGGTTGGTTGATAGTGGGACCACTTGTAATTTCTCTAGATACAAGGAAGTCCTAGAGAGGGAGACTAAGCTGAAGATCATTCTTGGAGACAAATCCACTCATCCTGTGAAAGGCTTTGGGTACGTCAAATTTTAGCTGAATTCTAGGAAATCAGTTCTGATGCATGATGTTATGTAAGTACTAAGATTAATGAAGAACCTATTATCTATATCTTCAAAGGAAGTTAAAGGGATGAGGGTTTCCTTCATCAAAGGAAAAGTTTTGACTTGGCCCGCTAATTCACCTATGAGAGATGCATTCACATTAGGATCGAGATTTGAAGGACTCTATGGAGTCACTCAAAGACCTCTTCTAACATTGGTTCAAAATACCAATCATCTGAGCAAGTTATGGCATCGCAGACTGGCTCATCTACACTATGATGCACTTCCGAAGTTGAAGAAATTGGTCTCAAGTATTCTCGATGTTGAAGCTCATCATGATGGATTTTGTCCAGGTTGTGCGATTTGAAATAAAACTAGGGGGTCATTTCCCTCTAGTAAGAACAAGACAAATGACATCCTCCATCTCATTCATTCTGATATATGTGGTCTAATGCATGTACATTTTGTTGGTGTTCATCTCTACTACATCACCTTTATTGATGACTTCTCAAGAAATACATGGATACATTATATTAAGCACAAGGATGAAGCCTTTGAAATATTCAAGGAATTCAAAGCCTTGACCGAAAATCAATCAAGAAAGAGAATCAAAGTCTTCAAATCCGAAAATGGAGGGGAATACATGTCAAAAGAATTCAAAGCATTTTGCAAGAAAGAAGGGATCAAGAAAGAAAAAATTATTCCATATACTCCTCAACATAATGGTCTAGCTAAAAGAAATAACAAGTCTATATTAGAATTTTTTGTGCTATGATCCATGATCAAAAGGTGCCAAAGTTCCTTCGGACCGAAGCTACATCTACTATTGTGTATGTTCAAAACATGGTGCTTCATCAAGCATTAAGAAACAAGACCCTTGAAGAAATATTCACAAGTATCAAGCCAAATATTAGCCATATTTGTGTATTTGGATACCCCATATACTTTCATGTGCCGAAGGACAAAAGGAACAAATTGGAAGCTACAGGAAGGAAAGGTACGTTTGAGGGTTATTGTGGAAATTCCAAAGCATATAGAATATATATTCCTGGTCAGACGAAGGTCTAAATTAGCAGGGATGTAACATTTGATGAAGATGCAGCTCTTGGAAAAGCAAGAGATCTTCCTCCACCTCCTCTTCCCAAGGAAGAGAATGATCATTGGGATATTCTAGATGGTTCTTTTGTACCTAAATCTAATACTGATGATGATCCCATGGAGCCTATGGATCCATTAGATCCTCCTCCAAGTGATCCTCCTACTAGGAAGAGACCACTTTGAATCTGCAATACTTTACAGAATGTTGAAAGAAATGTTTCCATTCGTAGATCATTCAGAGAAAGGAAGACACCATGAAGGTATCAAGGATATGTTGAAGTTATGAGCACTATGATTCAAGTTGAACTGTCTTCATTCAAAGAAACAAGTTTGGAAGGATGATATGGCTAAGGAATATGAATCGATTGTGAAAAATGATTTATGGGATGTTGTACCTAGACCGAATGGGAATTCTTTTGTGAATTCAAAGTGGATATTCAAGATCAAACATGGAATTGATGGCAGCATTGAGAAATACAAAGCAAGATTTGTAGATCAAGTATTCTCTCAGAAAGAGGGAGAAGATTATGATGACATATTTTCTCCCATAACTCTATGTACAACGATCTATTCTATAGTTTACCTTGTTGTGAGTTAGGGATGAACTCTTTAGTAGATGGATGTAAAGATTGCATTCCTTCATGGCATGTTACAATAATAAGTATATGTTGAACAACCATAGGGATTTGAAGTGGAATATCTAAGAACACATGTTTGCAAGTTGAAGAAGGCATTGTATGGTTTGAAGCAAGCTCCCCAAGCTTAGTATGCATGCATTGAAAGTTACTTAGTAAAGTTGGGATTCACAAGACGCAATGTTGATCGCAACCATTACTTCAAGGTAGTCCAAGGTATGCCATTGATTTTGGTTTTATATGTTGACGATTTATTCTTGACAGGTAGTGAGCCTCTGATGGTTGAGTGTAAGGGAATGCTAGCCTCTGAATTTGATATGAAATACATTGATCTTATGCACTACTGTTTAGGCCTTGAGGTATGGCAAAGGCCTGGTGATATTTTCCTTTCACAAGGAAAATACATTGTGAAGTTGTTGGAAAGATTTGGAATGACTGAATGCAAATTCATGGTTACACCAGTGGAAATGAACTTCAATAAGTTATGTGGAGAAGCTGCAAGACCAAACTTGGAAAATCCATACAAGTATATACAATGGATTTTAGATATGATATTCCTTGTGAACACCCGTCTAGACATAAGCTTTGAAGTAAACACTTTGATTCAATTCATGATCAAGCCTCTCCACGCACATTGGATAGCCGCCAAACACATATTGAGATGTTTTCATGGGTCGATCACACTTGGCCTGAGATATTACGCCAGAAATGTTCAACTTCGTGGATACACTGATGTTGATTACGCTAGAAATGTTATCAACAAAAAGAGTACATATGAATGATGTTTTAGACTTGGATCTTCCATGATATCTTGAATGAGAAGGAAACAAAAGTCTGTAGCACTGAGCACCACCGAAGTAGAATACATTGCCACTAGCATGGCTGGTTATGAAGCAGTTTGGTTGAAAAATCTCTTTTGAGAGTTATTTGAGTAGGTCCTAGATACTACAGTGATATACTGCGACAACAAGAGTGAAATTCGTCTAGCAAAAAATCCCGTGTTCCATGACAAGTCCAAGAAAATTGAGATCTGATATCACTTTATTAAAGACATGGTGCAGAGAGGAGTTGTCAAGCTCCATCACATATTTATAGATGAACATATTGCATATATTCTCACCAAGGCATTACCAAAGGGAAAGTTTTTGGTCTTTAGAGAGCAGCTTGGACTGATGGATGTGGCCCCTCCAGATAAGGGGCAGCGTTGATCGAGGACACTGAGCCAACTCTTCCTACCCTGTTTGAGCTCCCAAGGTGAGGAATTGAGATAGAGGGCTCCTGGGGTTGAGGGATCTCTAGGCAATGGGGTACTTCCCTATCTGTTACCCATAGGGTTGAGGATGTTTCTCCCTTATATTTATAGGATCAAAGATTGTTTCTCCCCTATCTGGTATTTGTAGAGTATACCCCAATTGGAATCATACCCACAAGCAAGGCTTTTTGGGAATACCGCTCCTCGTTTGGCCAACATGTTGAGAGTGTACTTGGGGGTGTACAACCCATGGCGATTATGATGCAGGTGTTATACCACATGACTACTGAGAGTCATTGTTGGGAAGATCCGTAAGCAATAGGATTGGGCTAAGAGTTACTCCCCTTTTGAGATTTTGGGTTGAGAGTAAGCTCCCCAATGAGATTCCAGGGTCAAGGATTTTCTCCCTTGTGTGATGAGTTATCCTATTGCTTGGTATGGGTGGAAGCTATTTCTCCCTGATTCTTCTTCTTTTAGATCCGAGAAATTTTCAACATATAGAGTTGAGCAGAGACAGTCAAAGCATTACAAGATGATGTGAAGATCAAATGACATATAGTGGCAGGTGAAATTCTTCCTAGTTGAGAGGACTTTTGAAACTAGGGTCAAATTCCATAATGGATAGCTCATATGACCAAGATGATTCTTTCATTAAATTCATATTTTCGAGAGGACCAAAATCGACCTAAATATCACCCAATTTGGTCAAGCGGAAGTTAAGTTTTAAATTATTTTATTCATACATGCATTATGGAGTGGGTCAGCCCTAACCACATGGGTAACTGCTTAGGTTGACCTTAAACCCAAGTAAACCCTCAGTAAATCCTATAAATAGAAGCGAACTCAAGCTCATTTTATCATAATGATCAAACCATCTTATTTTCTTCTCTTTTGTCTTGGTTTACACAAGTTCGTCGGAAGGAGTTCGCACAAGGGTCTGAAATCACAGGTGTGAGGTTCGCTCTGACTTAGGGTTTTCTGATCCCCGGAAACTAGCACAAAACTGGGAATTTTAGTCCCTAGATGCTAGCACATAGGCTTATGAGAGATTCCATAGAGCCCTAAACATTGGCATGGAGGCTTAAAGGAGTGCCCAAGGGTTCATAGGCATATCTGACAGTGTTGGTCCTCAGGCGCTCACACAGATTAGTCTTGAGAGCGTCCAAGCCATCTCGGATGCACACATAGCAACTAGAAGAGAACGTATGAGGCTTTTTGAGCAAATATGATGGGTTTGACCCCAAACACATGCATAGGGTCTTCCTGAGAGCATCCAAGCAACTACAGACTCCCTCACACAGTAAAAGAGAGAGCGTCCAAAGAGTTTCAGATGCACGCAGACAGTTTTGATGAGAGCATCAAGGGTTTTGATCTTGGGTTTATTAGTTGGAATCAATTGGATTCAGTGATCTGGTAGATCTGGTTTTATCTCTACTATTATATAGATATGTAGATTTGTAGATCTGTAGATATGATTTATTAGTATCTATTGCAAACATATGTATTGGCCTCATTGTACTCTCTGCTGAAAACTTTTTATGACGGTCTAATAAAGAAGAAGATTTGAAAGGGTTCCCCCTTGTGGGGTTTTTCCCTGGTCTTGGACGAATCTACTGTATCTTATGGTTATGTTGGTGTCTTCTTTGTCACTGCATATATTGTTCTTCCTTTTGTTATGTTTATGATTGATTATACTGCTAATAATTGGATGCATTGTTAATGAAAAGTAAATTGGGCTAAAGTAACTGATACAGCATAAAACAATCAAAAATTTAACACCAACAAATTTATAAATGACTTCCAATAAGAAGCCACCTTCGTTGAGTACTTTCAAGCATGATGGTTGGACATAATAGGTTTGATTTATATAGCTTTAGTTTTAATATTTTGGGTATATTTGTGTTGACTATTGACATATGTTTTTGGTGTCCATCAAAGGTGTAGGAAAAATGTTGTCGTCAATTAAAGCATGTTAGACAAGAGACAAATGGGGCTACTAATTCATACCATTCACATATAAAACAAGTTCTTTTAAAGTAAATATGAATATCTTCACATCTTCGAGTGGATTGGTTGGTGCACCAGTTGTGTTCAGTGGTCCACATTTTTTGTTGGTGTCATCAATGCACAAAGGAAAACAGTTTCCTATAGAAACTATAAGGTGGAGAAAATAGAATCTCATTCATCGCTAAGGGCATAGTCTATTCTATATTGTAATGTGGTAGTACACCACTCAAATCCTTGAATAGTATGGGTTCAAAGTCAACATGATAATGATAAATCATATATGGTGTGTCATTCAAGTTAAAACTTTGCTATGTGTGATTGTAATTGGGAAAATAATGCATATCTTTGAAAACATGTCATCAAGGTTAGCATGATGAGGAAAAAACTAAGGTCAGAACAAGAAAATCTAGAAACAAGAATAAATGTAACAACCTAAAACCAAGTGATTTGAATATTTCTAATTGAATATGTAGATCAAAAACAATAAATAGTAGTCATTTTAATCTAATACAACACAATATTTTGATAACAGATACCTCAAAATGATGGCTTTGAAATTGTGGATAACTTGGACGTTGATGTCATGGTAATCATTTCATAACTTGGTGAATTTTATGTTTGTTATCTCTATTTTACTATTATTATGACTATTTGTTTTTTGCTTTATAGGTAAATGATAATGTTAATGCTTTGATGGATTCTTCCACTATAGTAATCCAAGTCACGAAAGAGAAAATATCTCACAAAATATTCATCATATTTTTGAGTCACTTATGTAGTTATCTGGTGATGAGTCACATCTCCACTTCTTAAAGAAAGGTGTGGAATACATTGAAAATGAGTTCAAAATAGCATTGACATCAACCAATTTAAGGTTGTACCATCTAGTTGCTACATCTTTTTGAAAAAAAGTGCAAGATAGATTTGGACATACATTGGGGTGTGAAAGTGATTCCTTGGAGAGGATGGTCACTCGTAAGCGCTCATATACATCATCTATCTCTACAAAGTTTCCTACCTTAACACATGGTTCTAGAAGGAAAAAATTATTTGTTCATGAGCTTGATAGAGCTACTACACGAGACAATGAAAGAAATACAAACATGTGAAGGTGAGAATTACATATCCCAAATGTGAATTTTAATCTCAAATGTTTTATTTAAAACATGTTTCCTCTAAATTTGCAAAGCAATGCTAGAGAATTTGATGATTCCATGGTTGGTAATGTAGTATCTAAAAATCTTGTTAAATATAGCTTCAAGTGAAACAACTAAACTAAGAAGTTTGACTTATGTACCAACATCTGTTATATTCATTTTTTTTAAAACACTCTCTTGTCAAAGAGAAGTAAAAAAGGAACATGAATTGGGCAATTTACAGGAACTATTTGAAATCAAATTATTCTTTTATACAGATTTGAAAACAAAACCCAAAAATATGATCAAGTGCATTCTTATATTATTTCATCTTATCTTCAAGCATTCTTCCCTTTCCTTAAGATGATGGTCGATGTTTCATATGCAACATTTATTCCTTTTTGGGTATTTTTTATTGATTATTATATGTAAGATTATAAAAGTAGAATAAATTTATTATGTTTTTAGATTCATAATGTGTTTGTCTCCTTCCTTATGATGGTCATGTTTCTTAACAAAACTCAAGTATGCAGAAATCTTATCCTTGAACTGATTGTTGAAGACACTTTAAACATCAAAAATAGTTACACTTGTACTTCTTTCACTCACATATACAGAGAGCACAATCAACATTCAGATCGCTTATAAAAAGATGGATTAGACTTGGAAAAGAATTATGGCAGGTTACGGAGCAGCGAGAGGAGAACACATATCAATTTTATCACATGCCCTTCAAGGACCCCTTGGATGGGCAAGACTGAATCATACAATTTTTTTGTTTTTTGTGGTTACGTTTTGTTTAGCATCACTAACCACCTATATATTGGGGTTGTTATATACAATTGAATCTGCCTTTTAAAGTTATATATTTTGTTTTGCATTGTTACTTCAAATAGTCAACTAAATTTCTGAAACCTAAAATGTTTATCATGTAAAGAAGTTGGATAAGCTTATAAATCAAAAGCTCAAACTGTCTAAATACACCCTAGGTGTATCCACAAAATGTAATTTTTAATCATTTTCAAAATGGGCGAAAATTATGGTTTTTTTCTTGTAGAAAATGATGGTCAGGTTTAATAGGCAATATTTATTCCTTTTTACATATTTTGACTTATTATTATATGTAAGATTGTAAAAGTATGTTAAACTTGTTATATTTTGAAGTTGGAACAACTTCTTTTTACCATAGTATTATAGCAATGTACTCCTATATATTCATTATTTGAAAATATTAAAATTAAGAGTAATATCAATACAGCATTCTCTTTTTAATTTGAGGGAATGAGTTATTATTTATATATAATTCGAGGGAATTCTCTAATAAGAAAAAAAACAAGGGAATTTCCAACTTCAATAACAAAGGCTACCCCGTGCAACAATGTTCTAATTACAATTAATACAATAATACATGATGGCCAAACATTGTGGACAAAATTTATATGAAATCATTTACCCCTTATATTAACTTTAAAGTGACAAAGGCTCATTAATTAAATGCATAACTCATTATTTAGATGCACTATAATTTAGGAAGGTTAATGGATGTGTCTACTTAGCTTTTTGTTATTTGTGTAGTCATTTTATGTTTAGGATTTTGCTTAAACTTTTGAATCTCATTAGTGTGAATATGGAAGACTTTAATATTTATTTAAGTGATTTAAGTTTTTTCTTTAAATTGTTGTAATTAAAATTATTTAAGTTTGAAAAGGCATGAAATTAATATAAATGTTAATTTATATGATTTTTTTTTTTGACAAATTCGGTTGCTATTATAAATCTGAAAAAAAAGAGGGAGACTGAGCTCCTAAAATACACACTGAGGTGTCAAGAAGAGCTAGGGAAGAAGGAGTTACAGCTTAAACAAAATTCCTCCTTAATCCTGCCTTTTGGGCTTCTAAAAACCAAAGACCAAAGGTAAATCCTAACAAACTGCAGTAGTAAATAACAGCATTTACAAAGCATATCAATCTATATTAATGTGGTTGATGTGTCGAGCAGTGGACTGTTCAGGTTTGTCGTCAGCGTCAACTTGCTTCAAGCTTGACGAACTTGTTGGAGCTGCGTTTTTTTTCTCTGTTGTTCCATTTTTTATGCTGTTCCTTTTCTGTTGTTCCTTTTCTGTTGTATTTTCTGCTGTTCCTTTTTTGTTGTTCCTTTTCTGTTGTTCCGTTTTTTCTGTTGTTCCTTTTTTGCTGTGCCTTTTCTGTTGTTCCTTCGGGAAGAAGGAACAGCAGAAACCAAAGGTATATCGGATAAGCTGAGATGTTGTTCGCACCCAGGAGGTCTCTTCATTATGGTATATGCTTAAATGATTCCACGCCATTGGAGATAAGGCAACCCAGTGATCTTGCACAAGCTTTGTTGGCTTGACTGTCAGTAATTTTATTGAGCGATCACAAAACATGATAGTAGCGCACATCTTCCATGGTGTGTCCTAAAATTTGGCACCGTCTGATAATCTGCTGAAGGAGAGCATTGGGAAGATCCCTGTTCTGAACCATTGCACTGACAACTATCGCCGAGTCTCCCAATATCGTGATTGTGTCTATACCAAGCTTCCCAAGTTGGATAAGACCTTGGTAAAGGGCCAGGGCTTCTGCTCTGTTATTGGAAGTGTGGCCAAGACCCCACTCGTATGAGAGTATGTTATCCCCATTAGCATTAAAAATAACTCATCCCGCCCTTGCTGCCCCGGGATTCGACTTTCAGGCCCCATCGAAATAGAGATAATGCCTATTGTTGTTTTTAAGCCAACCTGCAAATTCTTCCTCTTTTAGCCTGATCTCCTAGTTAGGGGAAACATTGTTCTTTCTGTTGCTAGCAATGTTTCCCTTCTGATTGCTGGTGTTTTGGTCTAACAGGTGTCCAATGAAAATGCGTACTTCTATGCTGAGTTCACTGACATTTATACTTCTCGGATTCTTAACTGAGATGATCTCAAGGGAAAGACTCCTTGCCTTGGTGCAAAGGCTTCTAACAGTCGAGTCCTTATCCTTAAAAACCTTCTGATTTCGTGCCAGCCAAATATTCTATAGCATATTGTGGAGAAGAATGTCGCAAACTCTCTTCACTGTGTTGTTTTTCCTGTGCTGCCAGGGGTAGTTTTTTTTCCATTTGTAAAGAATTTCTCCTATGCTGTTTTGGGGGTTCCATGGGATTTGATTGTTATGAGACAAGTTCCTCCAGCATTTTATGGCAAAATGGAATTCAATAAAGAGATGATGTATTGATTCTTCAGTAGCAAAGCAGTTAGGACAACGAGAGGGGCCATTAATTCCCCTCTTTTGCAAATTTTTGGCTGTGAGGATTTTCCTTTTGAGGAGGGTCCAGAGAAAAAACTTGATTTTTGGAATTGCCTCGGATTTCCAAACCACCTTCCAGTGGTGCCAACTTGGCATGGGGTAGCTGATGTTGCAAATATAATTGTGAGCAGCTTGGATGGTGTAAGAGGATCCGGATGGGTCCCAATGAAACCCATCAAGATCGTTCTTTTTGACAAGGGCTATACTATGCAAATGGGATTGAAGGACAGAAAGACTTGCATTAAGACTATTGGGTATGGCTGGGAAGGCCCAACCTGACCAAAGAAGGGTGTGAGGATCCCATTGGGAGATATGGTCTAGGTAATGAATGCATGTTCTTTCAAAAATGGAAAGGATAGGGTGGACTCCCCCATGTCTGTTTATTGGCTGTTGACCCATGATTCTGTCTGCTCCAATATTGATGCTTGCACCTCCCTTGGGGATTTTTTATGTATTTTGAGCGATTAGTAGAATTGCTCTCTTACATAATCGCCAAATTTTGGAGGATTCTCTATTGGGAATATCTCGATCAAGAAGCTGCTATCTAGGAAAATTGAGGTATTTAATTTCCAATAATTTTTTCCACCATGCTGGGAGTCCAGTAATGAGTCTCCAGACAATTTTGCCTCCAAAGGCTAAATTGAGAAATTTAGGAGATCTAATTCCAAGACCTCCTCGATCTTGGGGCTGGATCACCTGCTTCCAATTAATCAAGTTGAATTTCTTTTTATCATTTTTCCCCCCCTGCCATAGGAATTGGCGAAGGACGATTTCCATTTTGTTGTGGAAGGAGGCCAGAGCTTGAAAAAGAGAAAAATGATATAGGGGGAGAGAAGATATACCTGACTTAAGAAGAGTGAGGTGACTAGCTGGGTTGAGCCAAATAGATCCTCACTACTGCACTTTTCTTTTCATTTTGTCTACTACTGTGTCCTAGACTTCTTCTCTCAAAGGTACAGCACTTACAGGCATGCCCAAGTAAGAGAAGTGAGTCCAATCATACTTGCATGTGACTCCAAAGATGTTGGCAATATTGTGAAGCACCTGTACTGTTGTATTCGAGCCATATATGTAGCTTTTCAAATTATTTACCATTCCGCCAGAGTAGCTCATTTATTTGTCAAGGAGAGATTTGAAGCGCTTGGCTATTGTGGTGGAGGCCCCTCCAATCAGCAGGGTGTCATCAGCAAATTGTGAATGATTTATGTTCTTGAACCTGTCCCCAAATTTTATTCCTGTGCTTAAGCCAACCCTCTGGCTGAAGTCCAACACTCTGCTAAAGGATTCAGCCATTAGAATGAAGAGATAAGGTGAGAGGGGGCAACCTTGTCGGAGACCTCTAGAGGATTGGAAAGCTTCTCCAGGTCTTCCATTTACAAAAGGGGAGATCCATGGCCCCGAAATGCAGGCTCAAATGAGGTTGAGAAAGCAGTCATCAAATCCCATCTTCTTCAAAGCTGCCAAGAGGAGGAGTGTCTCACTTTGTCAAATGCATTGGCCAGATCAAGCTTGAGGATAAACCCTTTCTCATTTATGGTTTGACTCGAATGGATGGATTCTTGCACAAGTAAAATGGAATTAGTTATTTGTCTATTGGCTAAGAATCCCCCTTGATTTTCGGAAATGAGAGAAGGGAGCAAAGGCTTTAGGCGGGTAGCAATGATTTTTGTCAAGCTTTTATTGGAGGAGTTACAGAGTGATATGGGCTTGAAACGTGTAAAGGAAGGTGGCCTATTTTCTTTGGGGATGAGTGCTAGATGAGTAGCATTGGTATATCCTCCTATTTTTCCTTTTCGTTGGATCCAATTGAGCATTTTTGTCAAGTCCTTTTTAATAATTCCCCAGAATGCTTGATAAAAGCAGATGGGAAAGCCATCTGGTCCCAAGCCTTTATCAGGTTGAAGAATCCAGATTGATCTCCTGACTTCCTCCTCATCTATCTCCTTGCTTAAAATGTCATTCATCTCCCTGCTTATCCCTGTTAGGAGATGCTGCAATCAATCTGTATAATGTTGGATTTCAAGCCTCTGTGGAAGTTTTTTGTAGCTTCATGTTCCGGATTGTCCACAGTTTCAACTTCATTATGCCGACGTTTCAAACCCCAAAGGGGGTCCATCTTCAGGACAAATCAGAAAGATAGAGACGAAAGAAAGATTATTTCTTTCATCTCTATCTTTCTGATTTGTCCTGAAGATGGACCCCCTTTGGGGTTTGAAACGTCGGCAGAATGAAGTTGAAACTGTGGACAATCCGGAACATGAAGCTACAAATCTGTATAATCCTCTGCTTCCTTTGTTTTAGTTAGCAGGTCCCGATAGTGATTTGTAGTAGCTCTTCGAATGGCTTCCTGAGTGCTTTTTCTATCACCTTCTGTATCTAGGATGGAGCTAACATTATTCCTTATCTTTATGGTTGTCGTTTGCTTGTGAAAAAAAGCTGAGTTCTTGTCAGCCCCTTGTAACCATAATTGTCTCGACTTGAGCCTCCATTTTGTTTCCTCTTCTCTGTTAACTCGGTATAGCTGTAAGTAGAGTTCATTTTCCTGTTGTTTGTTCTCTTGGGAAAGGCCATTTTCCTCTATTTCTCTTTGGATACTCTCCAGATTGTTCTTAATTTCTTCTTTTACCTTCTCTGGTTCTTGATATTTTGTTTTAGCCCATTCTTTGATGGCTTGTTTTGTTTTCTATAGTTTTGTTTCCCAAATGAAACCAGGAGAGCCTTCCACATGTTGGATCCAAGAGCTGTATACAATTCCTGCAACTACTAGTATATCATTCCAGAGAGAATTGTATCTGAATGGGATGGGCCCAAGTGGCCTATGATTTTCCAACGTTAGAGTTATTGGGAAGTGGTCGGAGGCAGAGCACGTTAGAATGTTAGCATATCCGATGGAGAAAGCATAGAGAAGTGTAATATTGATGAGAATTCTGTCCAACCGCTCCATGATGTTACCAACACCCATCCTACGGTTGTTCCAGGTGTATCTACGGTTTTTTGGAGGGACATCCATAAGATCATGCTCCTGCATGATATTTTCCAACTGTATTCTATATGGATCATGTGTAAAACTGCCTCCCCTTTTCTCATTGGTGTGGAGGATTAAATTAAAGTCACCTCCTAGAATAATGTTAGTGTTCTCTTCTGCGTCCAGACTGTCTTTTAGATCATGCCAACAACTATCCTTATCTCTGCAATGATTCGGCACATAGATTTGTAGATTATAATGGCTTGCTAATCTGCTTTATTTTCCAGAGTTGTTTTGATCCAGTGTTGATTTATTGTTTCCGAAATACAGTTCCATATACCTTGATTCCAAATTGTTGCTATTCCTCCTGAGACTCCTCTTGCCTCACTAATGCTTCCTCTACACTGTCTCTGATGTTCAATGATTTTACTCATTTCCTTGTGGTTTTGTTTTGTTTCTTGTAACATAATAATTCCTGGCTTCTTAGAAATGATAAGATCCCTTAGGGCTGCTACCTTAGAGGGGTGCCCAAGTCCCCTGATGTTCCAAGATAATATTTTCATCATTGGATATGCGGTGTGTGGGGAGGTGCTCACCCCCTTGGTCCTTGTTGATTGCTTCTTTGTCATGCTATCCCAGGATATAAGTTTCTATGGGTGTTTGCGTTCCCATTGCTATGTCCTTTTGTGCATTCTCATCCCTGTGCTGCTTAGCAGATTTCCTGCCTGGGCCAAGTTTCTTGGAGGGTTCACTAGAACCCCCGTGATCTTTAGATGAGCTTCTGGTAATTCTATTGAGGGGAGGATCAAGAAGAGGCTAAGAGGAAATAGTAAGAGGCAATGAGGATTCGATAGTGTCTTGGCGTTGGCTTTCAAGGAGAGGGGGCTCCTAGGGATCAGGGGGAGAGAGGAAAGAGAAGGGGTTGGATGAGGGAAGGGTCTGAGGACGGGAGAGGGGAGGTGGTTTGGAGGGAGCAGGGGAGGAAGGGGTGGGATGGTGATCAGGAGCTCAGGACCAAGTGTTGTAAAATGGTCAAAATTAAAGTGCTCAAAACTAGTTTGAACTTAAATTACTAGATAGAGCTCGTCTTCTTGATTCTGGCGTCGTAAACGGTTCAGAAAACGGTCGTCGTATGAGAAAGTTATGCTAAAAAGAAAAATTGCCCAATAACATTGAAATTTTGAATTTTTTTCAAAAAAAATTAAAATAGAATATTCTTTGGAATATTCTATTTTGGGAAGCAAATGGCAAGCTGCCACGTGGCAGGCCCAGAGACCACCACGTGGCTCATGGTGACGTCAGCAAGGGTATGTGCGTTGTTTAGAATTTTGGTGGCCATGAGGTTCGATCCCATGACCTCCGGTCTAACACACCCACGCCTTATCGTTAGGCCATTGAAGCATTCGTTCTTATTATGGCAGAAGGAATATCTTAAGAATTTTAAATATATGTGGGGCAGGGCCCAAACCGGGCCAGCGCCCTTTACATGTAACCAAGGGCCGAGAACTGGGCACCATGCTTAAACTGCCAGCAGAACAGTGAATGGTCAACGGTTATAAACACGTGGTCATATATCCCATTAAGCGTGGGTTAACAAACAGTTCCAACTACCCGTTTTGCATGCTATTCAATGCATAACCGCCAAGCGATAAAACGTTCACATGCATTATAACAACGGTCAGTTAAACACGTGGTTTGTTTGGCGGGTTTTTTTGGCGGACCACTAAATTTGGGCGGTCCTGCCATAATTGGCAAAGCTAACTGAACTTCCACTACAGTTAGCTAGAGTGATTCTAGGCCAAACTGGAGGAAATATTCAATGAGCCATAACTTTGGCTAGGAAAGTAATTTTTGGATGAATTTTTTTTTTTTATTTTGAGTATTCAGAGGATTCTAAAGCCATGGACACAAGTGAGAGAGCAATCAGAGGTCGTTTGTAGGTGTATTTGTTCTGTGGGAGTTCTAGGAGCCACCAAGGCCTAGCATTGTGAGAGCTGTATTGGGTTGCAGGTACCCATTGGAGGTGAACCAGTAGTCAATCCTGAAGGATTTGAGTGTTCTGAATCCATTTTTACAGTCTGTTTCTCTTGTAGAGGCTTGTATTCAGCTGTACAATCATTTTGAGCAGTTAATCAAAACGAGGACATGCCCATTTGGGAGCCTTGGACCCAGCAGATGTAGCCCAGGAGGGTGAACTGCTTTATCAACTTCTTTTGCATCTGTGGTTGAGTTATTTTGCAGAATAAATCCATTTTAGTGTGTTAAATAGTAAAAGGAAATAATTCTACTATACTTAAATGGGTCATGAACAGCTGAAATTTTCATTTGTTTTTAACTACAAGACATATACATCTTTTAAACATGTATGTTACTGAATTGAATACCTTGCAAAGCATTTACAAGTAGTTTCAAATTCAGATCAAGATGGTACAATATCCTCGATCACATGTACATGTACTATTGACTTGGAAAAAGTTAATTTGATCTCCAAGACTGTAAAGAGGAGAAATGATGAAGTGTTTCATCTTTGTAGAAGCCTTCTCATTTGGGAGGCAACTCTTCTTTTGGAGCAGAGGTGCCATGGATGGGCATCGTGACAGTTGGCAAGTTCACATGTTCAGAGGAACATTTCAGCTCATATATCAGCAAGTATCATTGCTATTTTCTGCAAATTTTCAGTTTGTCTGGCGAACAAGCTTGGTTGGGATTCGATGAATACTTGGCTTATGCAGCGAAAAGTCGCCATGACGACAGTTGGCAAGGCAGGACATTTTGGCATCAGTATGCTCTTTTGGCTGAACGGAAGAGGATATTTCTGTTCCTCAAGTGTTGTACAGTTCAGTTCAAAGATTCAGTAAGCTTTTGGGGACCAAAAGCCTTCTCATTTGGGAGGTGTGATTAGGAGCTCAGGACCAAGTGTCATAAAATGGTCAAAAATGGAAGTGCTCAGAACTAGTTTGAACTTGAATGACCGGATAGAGCTCGTCTTCCTGGTTCCAGCGCCATGAACGGTTCGGAAAATGGTCATTGTATGAGAAAGTTATGACAAAAAGAAGAATTTCCCAATAACATTGAATTTTTGAATTTTTTTCAAAAAAAAAATTAAAATAGAATATTCTTTGGAATATTCTGTTTTGGGAAGCAAATGGCAATCTGCCACATGGCAGGCCCGGAGAGCACCACGTGTTTCATGGTGATGTCAGCAAGGGTATGTGCGTTGTTTAGAATTTTGGTGGCGATGAGGTTCGATCCCATGACCTCTGGTCTAACACACCCACGCCTTACCGTTAGGCCATTGAAGCATTTGTTCTTATTATGGTGGAAGGAATATCTTAAGAATTTTAAACATATGTGGGGCGGGGCCCAAAGCAGGCCAGCCCCTAAGGGCCAGCGCCCTTTACATGTAACTAAGGGCCGAGAACAGGGCGCCATGCTTAAACCGCCAGCAGAACAGTTAATGGTCAACGGTTATAAACATGTGGTCACATATCCCATTAAGTGCGGGTTAACAAACAGTTCCAACTACCCATTTTGCACGCTATTCAATGCATAACCGCCGAGCAATAAAACGTTCACATGCATTATAACAACGGTCAGTTAAACACGTGGTTTGTTTGGCGGGTTTTTTTGGCGGACCGCCAAATTTGGGCAGTCTCACCATAATCGGTGGAGCTAACTGAACTTCCATTACAGTTAGTTGGAGTGATTCTAGGCCAAACTGGAGGAAATCTTCAATGAGCCATAACTTTGGCTAGGAAAGTCCTTTTTGGACGAATTTTTTTTCTGATTTTGAGTATTCAGAGATTCTGAAGCCATGAGCATAGGTGAGAGAGAAATCAGAGGTCGTTTGCAGGTGTATTGCTCCATGGAAGTTCTAAGAACCACCAAGGCCCAGCATTGTGAGAGTTGTATTGGGTTGCAGGTACCCATTGGAGGTGAACCAGTAGTCAATCCTGAAGGATTTAAGTGTTCTGAATCCATTTTTACAGTCTATTTCGCCTAGAGAGGCTTGTATTCAGTTGTACAACCACTTTGAGCTTTTAATCAAAACGAGGACATGCCCATTTGGGAGCCTTGGACCCAGCAGATGTAGCCCAGGAGGGGTGAACTGCTTTATCAACTTCTTTTGCATCTATGGTTGAGTTATTTTGCAAAACAAATCCGTTTTAGTGTGTTAAACAGTAAAAGGAAATAATTCTACCATACTTAAATGGGTCATGAACAGCTAAAATTTTCATTTGTTTTTAACTGTAAGACATGTACATCTTTTAAACATGTATGTTCCTGAATTGAATACCTTGCAAAGCATTTACAAGTAGTTTCAAATTCAGATCAGATGGGCTACAGAGGAGGTCGAAGGGCCTAAATCAAGGGGAGATTTTACTGTTCTTTTTTTTAACCATTTCCCATTGTTCTTCCTGTGATCCATTTTCTACATCAATAAGCTTAGTGCATCTATTGGAAAAGTGGCCATATTCGTGACATACCTTGCACTTAAAGGGGATCTGCTGGTAATCCAGTTGTTGTATGTGGCTCCAGTTGTCCACTTTAAGCTTGATGGCTTCCAGAAGGCCTTTGTCGAGGTCCAATTCAACACAGATCCGTGCACAGGCTTGCATATTTTCTTTTGGTTCACTACGATCAATATATTTGCCGATTGCATTCCTGATGGCGTGAACCGATTCATCGCCCCAGCAATGAAGAGGGAGGTGAGGGAGTCGGACCCAAATCGGGACTGCACTAGGAACATCCAACGCTGGATCGAAATCTGGGCTCCATTTGTTGAGATACAGGCCCCTTGAGTCCATGAAATAGGGCCCATTTCTGAATATTAAATCCTTATCTTCTTTATTTTCGAAGTGGAAGGTGAAGTACCCTTTCCCGCAGAATCTGATGGATATTTTCCCTTGTATTTTGTCAGACCATTTCCTTTCAACCCATCTTTGAACAGTTTTTGGAGATGGCTAGAGGCCTGTGAATTGACCTATAAGTCCTCTTTCTGCCAGGGATAGGGCAGCCATGCGTGGGAGAACTGGGGGCAGGCTGACCTCCTAAAGAACATCCAGCGTTTTGATAAATTTCGAGACTGCTAGTCGGGGGCGTTGTGGGGGCAACGATTTAATCAGTGTTGAAAAAGCCAGCTGAGGATTGATCCCCTCCAGTGGAGCTTCCGGAGGGGCCATGATGGAGAGCTGAAGCTCAGTCTCCTGTGCTATGATTGCCTAGGTCAGTCGCGCGACTGCAGCTCGGGTGTGTTGCTTGACGATACTAGGAATTTCGTTAATTTATATGCTTTTTATTAATTAAATGTGTGCTTATTATTTAGATGCATCATATAGTTGGAAGGCTAAAGATCACTCTAGCTTGCCTTTTAGTTATTTGTAAATTCATTTTAAGTTTAAAATTTTGTTTAAACTTTTGAATCTCTAAATGTTTAATATGGAAAATTTGAATACCTATTTAATTTGAAATTGTTGTAATAAAAGCATTTATGTTTAAAAATGCATTTACTTAATATATGTAATTTTTATTTTATTTATAAATAAACATTATTAATTTTTTTATAATTAATTGGAATTTTTTAAAGAATATATTGATTAATAAAAAGTGTTTTTAACCTTAAGAGAAATATAATTTAAAATTTATTTTATGTTTTAATTTACAATTTAGTAATATATTTTTTTAGTGACATGGTAATTTTTCATTATTTAAATTGTATTTTTGAATGTATAAATTGATCAGTAACTTACAAACTATGAGACACTTAAATTATGTAGACTATATGCTTATATTTGAAATTCTACTAGATCGTTAATAATAAAACAAACAAACAAACAAAAACAAAACAATAACAACGACAACAACTTAATAAAAAATATATACTCAAAAAAACACACACACACACACACACACACACACACACACATATATATACACAAAAGTAACAATTAAAATATCTTGTGATAAGGTGTAATTGTTTTGAGTAAGGATCATGTCATGGGTAAGGTGTAAAGGTTTTACAACATTATTATGGTCATTTTTCTCAGTAGAACTCAACTACCTTAACTACCTTGTTCTCAATGAGTTACTACATTTTAGAGATGGGAAAAGAGGAATTTTATTGTTACATTATTCAAATATTATGGTGATAATATTAGAGAATTGGAGGGTACACATTTATTATTTATAATATAAATTATAAAAATATTACTCCAAAAAAAAAACATATAATATATAATATATTATATATAAAATTATATATATATAATATATATATAATATATAAATAATATATATATTATAATGTCTTTATGCAAAAGTAACTATTATAATATGTTGTGATAAGGTGTAAGTGTTTTGAGTAAGGATTTTGTCATGGGTAAGGTGTAAAGGTTTTACAACATTATTATGGTCATTTTTCTGAGTAGAACTCAACTACCTTGCTTTCAATGTGTTACTACTTTTTAGAGATGGGAAAAGAGGAATTTTATTATTACATTATTCAAATATTATGGTGATAATATTAGAGAAATTGGAGGGACGGACATTTCTATTTTCATTTTAGATGTAGTTAGTGATGGCGATATTATTAGAGAAATTGAAGAGAGATACACATTTCTATTTTCGTTTTATGTGTAGTTAGTGATGAAGGATTTATAGGTGAGAAATTGGCTTTTTCTCCTTCATATCATTGATGTAACCTGTAATTGTTGTGAAGAGTTAGTAGAGAGTCTTCATTTTACAGTGTATAGTTAGCTTTGTATCAACATATGTTTTATGTAAGTATTTAGATTCTAGCAAATGTGTGTCATCTAGTATAACTTCATGTTTTCTTGAATTGATTTAAGCAAATACGATTAGATTTTACTCCTTTTAGGAATATCTAATTTTCTCTAGGTGATTCAAGCAAATTTCAGAGCTCTGGTGGGAAATCTCACATTGTACAATTTTATATTCATGATTGTTACCATAGAATATTTGAGGATTGTATCCAAAACACTAGTTTGATTTAAGATATCTAATACACCTCTTCCTTACGATTCTCTCACTTTTTAATGATATCAGAAACGCTTTGGCCATCTTTTTAAAGTATCATGTAAAAGATTCATTGTGAATTATTCGGGTATGCATGCATTTGTGTTAATATTGACTTTTGTAAAAGTCTTCGAAACTAAAAGTTGTTGAAACAATTTTAAATAAATTTAATGCTTGGATTATGAAACACTATTTTTAATAGCTAACACTATCATTATCATTAAATAAGTCACCACCTATAAGAAATATATATTAGGGTTATTCAAGTAAACTTGACTTAGTCAAGTTCCCAGTTGTTTTCGGGCTCTAGGTATATGAACACCCATGGTTTTGCCCGTGGTAATTATCTATGATGTAACCTATTTATAGGCCGAAAATCTCAATGATTATTTATCTTGTTGGCTAGTGAAATCAAACAATGGTGTCTTTAAAAACTACCATCTCTCTCAGTACTTAGTGATTCTTACATTTGGTATCAAAGCAAAGGTAATGGCAGCACACCTGAGATAAGTAATGCAATGTTCTTTGGAGTGATCTGTGGAAGAAGTCATTGGAGACGATTTTGGGTGATTTGGTGGTGGAAAATGCAGAAGTTCATGTGTAAAGTCAGAGAACGTTGTAAAAGAATAAAAGTAATATTCATTGAGTAGAGACGACTTGAAGAGGTCCTTAACAAGGAGTCCCATGAGTCGATGTGTCAATGGATGCATATCGAGACGAGGCGATCACTGATTGACATGGTGAAGAAGGAAAAAAAAACAAAACAAAACAAATAGTGAAGGCTCCACCAAAGCATGGGGATGTAAAGAGGCAAATATAAGTTGATATAAAGAATGATGTCAAAAAGTCAGGAATAAGTTTATAAAAGCCACAACTATTGTGCTTTTTTTGAATCACCCACAAAATCTTACTTAGCAGTGTGAGTGCAACTCAAAGAATATCTTAGCTAGTAAAAAGTGTTTCTCCAGGGAGCATCGCTTGAGAGAGTCAATAGAAGAAAAAATGACCAAAACGATGATGTTTTGTTGTGGATTTGGAGCGATAGAGCAAGAATGGACTATCGGGAAGTGGGATCGTTGACAGCGTGTTTAATCTTATAGATCCACTTCGATGTGACAACTGATTTGTCACTAGGTCTAGGAACGATCTCCCAAACCCCAGTCTTCATGATGGATTGATATTCTTCCTGCATAGTTGTCTTCCAAACCTCATTATGCTCAACGTCCTTGAATGTCGATGGTTCGGCTTCAATTAACTTTGTCATATATGAAGTATAGCCATAATATCTCTTTGGTTTCTTACTTTCCCTAGAGGACCCTTTCGCAGCTTCGTGTCCTTCAGCATCTTCTAATGTAGCTTTCAACCAATTTGGTCTCTTTCTTGTGGTTGGGATAACCACCTATTGAATAGGCTCACTAGGTCCTTCTTCTTCGATATTTGTAGTAGAGTTCTCATGATGAACTTCTTCTTCTTCAAATACAAGAACTTCTTCATCACCAAAATCAATAGGAATATCCTTTGATTTCTTGTAAGCTTGATTTTCATCGAATATGGCATCCTTGCTTACTTCAATGTGTGTTCCTTTATGTAAATTCTATATTCTTTTGAGGAAAAACTATAACCAACGAATATTCCCTTGATACCTGTCGAGTCCAACTTCTTTCGCTTGTCCTTTTGAACATGGATATATGATGGACTTCCAAAGATACGAAGATGATCCACACTTGGATTCTTCCCTGTGAATACTTCCTAAGGTGTAGTATTATCAAGACTCCTATGAGGATTTCTATTTTGAATGTACATGGCAGTCATTGCTACTTCACCCCATAAGAACTTTGGTAGATCTTGATCAAGGAGCATAGTTCAAATGCCTTCTTCAATTGACCTATTCTTCCTTTCGACCACTCCATTTTGTTCAGGATGGTAGGGAAGAATGAGCTCCGTCTTAATACCATCATCCTTACAATATGAAATTAAATCCTTAGAAGTGTATTCCCCACCATTGTCAGAGCTCAGAGTCTTTATCTTTCTTTCAATTAGGGTTTCCACTTCAGCCCTGAACTCCTTGAACTTATTAAATACTTCATATTTAGCTTTGAGTAGGTAGATTCATGTCTTCATGTAATTATCATCAATGAATGTTACATAGTAGATATGACCTCCAAGTGATTGTCATACATGGGCCCACACACATCAGAATGGATGAGGTCTAATATTTCTTAGACCTAGTTTCACAATTATGAAATGGCTTTCTAGTATGCTTCCCCAGAGAGCATCCCTTGCACACACCTTCATGATCCAACTTCATATTAGGAATACCATGAACTATTTGACTAAGAGTAGGGATGACCCTATAATGAAGACGACCATACCTTCGATGCCATAGTTCAATGGGACTTATTTCCATATGAACCAAAGCTTGAGGAGATGGTGTGATAACCCGATAGAAGCTTCCTTCACGAACTCCAATAACCTTAGCTTTATCAATGATAGAGTCTTTTCCCCAAACCAATAATTTTCCATCAACAAAAGCAATCCTTTCCCCTTTATCTTATAAACAAGAAAAAGAAAATAGATTATTTTTCAAACCTAGAACATAGAGAATGTTGTTGAGATGCAGCTTCGACCCATTATCCAGCTTCAATGATGTTGATCCCATGCCTCTAACAGTATAGCTTTTGTTGTCACCCAATTCCACTGCATGAGAGGATGGCTCCTTTGATAGTGTGTGAAGTTTCTTGCTTTCACCTGTCATGTGTCTCGATGCTCCACTACCAATGATCCATGCATTGTCATCAGTAAGAGAACATGTCAGGGCAGCCAAGAATCCTTGACTCTTGATTTTGTTGAATAAATAGTAGATGATCTTCTTGATCCATCTTCCAGTGGTGTTGTAACCCAATCTTATGAAGTTCGCCATAGAGGGAGAATTTATGCCAACAAATTAATCTTCAACGTCTCTTGACCTTAGCTCTGATACCATGTTGGAAAATCAAAGATATTATATTAGAGTTTGATTCTCCTTTCTTGATAATTACTTGTGAGTGTGTTGGCTTCTTTTACTTCTTTATTATCTTATCTTTCATCAAGAAATTACCATATTATATGTGTATGAAGATCACAAAACAAGAGACACAAAATATAGGCACATGCCAAGGCAAAACCCCCCTCAAGGGGAAAACCCAATCAAGATAATTCTTCCTTTCAATAGTATTCTTTGAGACTATTTACCCTAGACTAAGACCAGACTTTTCCTCCACACCATGTCAGTCTCCTAGATCTTCAACCCCTTCCAGCAACTTCAACTACGCAGCAGCTTTCGACAAACAACAAAATCTTAGGAGATTTAGATCTCCCAACCTAGACCACGAAACAGAGAGAGAGGCACCAAAAGTTTGATTTTCTTCCTTTCTATAGACTTCCCAAAACTCACACTTATTTCATCCTCTCGGCCACTCTTTTCACTTCTCCAGATCTTCTTGAGATATCTAACTTGCTTGAGAGTGAATGTTCCAAATGATTTCGACCTCCTTATATATGTAGGCTTCTTGTGGGTCGAATGGGGGTCCTTAGGCCGACTTGATCTTCCTTAGGCTGACATGATGTGGATGGTACATAATTCATATTTGACTTGATACAATACATTTTTACATGATTTGAAATCCTAAGAAGGGTCTCTTCAAATGTACAATGACTCTATAAACTCAATATTAATCCTAGGAGTCCACAAAGGGGACTTTGACTAATATAATGATGACCCAAGCATGAAACCCATGCTTTAATAAGTCATTGTTACAATAATAAAAATTATTTTCTTTATTATTTTCATAAGTACATTACATAATGGCTCAAATACATGATTGAAGAGCGAACATAGTTACATTTGCTAACACTCCATCTTAACTAGGGAGGTATTTATAATGTACATATACAATGGAAGATCTCAAGCTAGATGAAAACATGAATAACTTTTAGGCACCGCAATGCCATGGACTAGATTCCTGCCCAGAGTAATCTATCCAATGTTAGAAAATTATATATTATAGAGCAATGGAACATATAGAATATTTCATAAATATAAACATAGAAAACGCATAAAACCAGAGAGACACAGATATACGTGGTTCACCCAGTTTGGGCTGTGTCCACCCCAAACATCCAGTCTTTCTTTTCTATTATCCAGCAAAATGAATTGACACAACCTACAACAGATCTGCTGTAATATCCTCTGTTTTCTCTCACAATCTCACCTCTCTGTTTCTCACTTGGATAATACACATATATTACACAGCTTCAATACAATACCCTCATACAAAGAGAGGGGTTGCCTTCTAGAGCAAAAAACCCTAAACTAAACATAAGTTCTACCATCAAATCATCTGTCTAATGAACGACTCAAATTGACTAGAAATTACTATACTTTTACAAGGCAATTTTACATCTGTTTTTAGCTTCAGGGGCTACCCCCGAAACCCTCGCCGAGGGACCGCTGGCCCCCGGACCCCCCAGCCGGGGGGTACAAGTCCCCCCCGCACCCCCCCCCCCGCGTGGAGGGGTGTACAAAGCTCCTGGGGTATACATCCGGCTGAAACAAAGACCTCTAAATAATCATGCTCCACACCCAACAATCTCCCACTTGGAGAATGATTGTAGCAACTCCACCGCTGCTTCATTTGTTGGACAATGACTCCTCTTTGGACCTGGTTGTTTCTCATCTTCATCGTCATCCTTGAAGACCAATTGAAACTGAGCATATTCTCAGTTTCTTCCTAGTTACAACTTTTGTTAGCATATCTACAGAATTCTAGCTAGTGTGTATCTTTTCCAACTTGAACTCTCCATCTTCCAACACTGATCGTATGAAATGGTACTTGAGTTGTATGTTTTTAGTCATGGAATGAAATGTTGAGTTCTTTGCAAAATGAATGGGACTTTGGCTATCACAGTATAACGTGCCCATATCATGCTTGTTACCCAATTCACCCATAAACCTTTGTAACCAAATCATTTCTTTACTAGCCTCTGTAGCAACAACATACTCTGCTTCTGTTGTTGAAAGTGCAACAACACTTTGGATTTTT